>JARHVA010008775.1:182500-285000 GCA_037957365.1 Torreya grandis | reverse complement strand
GTGATAGTATAATATCATAATAAGGACATGGTGTACCTATTTAAGCATAAAAATATCTAATAAATTCATTTTTAAATAGTTTTGTCAAGTTTCTTAAGTTATTGTAGCAATTTTAGTGCCAAAAAGGCCTATTTTGAGGCTATTAGTATAGTTCTTGACCTATAGGAATAATCAAGAACATATTTGTTCATGAAAAGGGAAAATACTTGGTTTTAAATGGTTTTATGTGCCAAAATGTAGATAATAAACTTATATCTTATATTGACCTTGTTGGTAGCTCTATGAAGGCCATTAGTTTTTGCTTAGTACAGCCAAGATAGAGAGACTTAGGTCCAAATATATTGAGAAATGATAAGGAACCTAATGATCTTAAATTTAGTGGATTTTTTTTTCATGTTCATCCTCCCATCTTTATGAACAATTGCTAAGAGTGTAAGGGGGTCATTATGTCCTAGTTATCTAGACATGGTCTAGGATTATCTTCATTTCTTCACTTAAAAGATTGATGGAGAAAAATGTTTCTATGGGGGTGATTTCAAGGTCAAATAGGACATTTTTCATGGTATAATTACCAGGTAATTTGTCTTAGTAAAGAGTATTTTGACAAGAAGCTAGGTGCCTATCTTGAACTTTAGATTTGGCAATTTTAAAGCATGTTTGACATATAATTTGAGTGTATTCATTTTTAGAAATTTTCAAGTTCATGTTTTATGTAAACTACACATATTTCATCTAATAATTTTTTTTAGGAGAATTCATATTGAAAAGGGTCTTTCTTGAGGTAACTTGAGTGAGATGGGGCCTTCCATAAGGTACAATTACAGGGCTATTGAGATTTTAAGTGTGTGATAGTATCTAAGTCACATCAACATGATATTTAAGGATTTATAAAAGGTTAGAAATTTTGACCTTACTTTGGAAGGACATTACATTTAAGATCTTAAGATTATGCCCTCTCAAAGCTCAAAATAACACTTATAGACCTAATGAGTATGCTAGAAGGACATAATGACAAATGATAAGACATATGAGTAGTCAACAAGAAATACATGTTTGTTTTGAGAGCATATATTTATTTCCTAAATGATCATAATATTCTTAAATATTATCAATGACACTATAAGAACAAAATATCTCTTTGAAGCCTCAAATGCCTAAATAACATAGTTAGGACTATGTACTACTATGTTACCAACTTAAGAGACCCTCTAAATGACTATGTGCTCTTTATAAATGTGTTATAAAGGTGTTAAATGCATTTTTATGGTGATATAATTCCCTTAAATAGATGAAAGTTCTTATATGTTCTCCAAGGTATAAACCAAAAACATGAAACTTTTCTTTAAAACCCAGTTTAGTAGAAATTAAGTTAAGTTAGCAGTTATTAAGGTAAGAACATACGGTTTGGTCTCCACGTTTATTTAAGTTGACTAAATGTGAAATTAAATAATTAAATGTCTTGGGAATCATATTAATAAAATTCCAACCATGTGACATATTCATCTACAGTCTGTATAGTGGTAAAAATAGGCACCTCTAGTAGTCATATTTTAAGGCATCTTTAAGAAGGCATCAGGTTGAATCATAAAGGTAAATGGTTTTCATTAAGATTATGAGGGTTAAAAATTATATCCATGATGAAATTTGGGAATATTAAGAGTATAAGGATAATTAAAATGACACTTTTTAGTCTACAGTCTATACAACCACTAATATGTTCCTATAACCATATATTTTTGGCACAATCAAGTCTCCTATATAAGATGAACTTGTGAAGGTCAAAAATTTGATAATATATATTATTAATGTATAATAATTAATTTATTGGTATAATAATTAGGGGTTTTAAGACCAAAATAATATTATAAAAGTGAATATAAGGAAAAATGTGCATTTACAACAGTCACAGTCATTAAGTGCCCTATATGTTACCACATGAGGATATGAGTAAGTGAGAGGAAGCTTAATTATAATTTTTTCATGAGGTTTCATGGAGGTTATATATGTATATTAAAACATATTTAAATATATATGATTTCCACATTCTTACCTCAAGCCTAAAACTCCAAAATCTACACCTACAACTAGCTAAAGGGGACATAACTAAGCTCTAAGGTCAATGACATAAGTATGAGACACAATGGTATGGTTGAAAGTTTGTTTGATAAGTCATTTATTGTAGAGTGGATTTGGATCTAAAATATTATTAAGTATTTCAAAGAAATTAAGTTTATAATGAATACATATAGTCAAGCCTTTTGAAACCAATAGTTCACAAGGTAAATAACATAATTAGCCTTGCACAATAAATGATAAATTTATGTGGGAGTGCAGATTGGAGGTTTATGTGTATTAAAAAAATAAAAAATAATATTTAATACATGTCATATACCTATTAAATTTCTCTTTAAATTCATCTAATTCTTCATATAAGCCAAGGAGCAGAGAATATACACCTATAACCAATGCACCTATAGTCAGTCTTTGTAAACAATGAGTAGTTGGAGAAAGGTGATAGTTGTGATAGTATAACTTGTGTTATGAATAAATTTAATGATATTTGATATCATGAATGGAATTCATGTGCATGAAAGGTGTCTTTCAAGATTATAAAATCAATATAACAATGCATAGTCTACTAACACAATCCTTTAGTGACTTATAGGCCCACTCATAAATAAAGAGAGGAGAACATGTTTCTCATTAGTATTTGAAGGTATAATGTTCAAAATGGAATTATATGACTCAATTAATACCTCCATAAAGTTTTTTATTTAGTTATAGGAGAGAAATTCAATTCATATACCTCTAGGGTCAACATGCTCATTTGACATAAAAATCCTCAATAGGTGAGAAATTAATGTTTTGGACCTATTTGTAAGGTTAGTGCTTGAGAGGATAATAATCAATAATTTAATATATATTTTAAAACATGTTTAAGATATTTTTTTCTATAAAAGTGAGTTTTAAGGATTTATGACTCCAAGGAACCTTCCTCATCCTTCATACATAATCACCTCAGCCTAAGAGGTAGATTTAAAGAATTTAGAACTTGTTTTAGAAGGTTTATGGCAAGATAATATTTTTAGGGGTATTGGAGGGGGTCCCATTATGAAAATAAATGACATTGGATCTTCCCTTTGGTCACACAACTTCATGAACAATTGATTAGAATATAAATAACCTAGTTTTTCTTGATAAAGAGAATAAAAAGTCATTTTGTTTGCTCATAGCATTCATGATAAGATGAATGGGAACTCAAGACCATATTAAATATTAGATGGGTCACCCTGATATAAATTATTAGCATTGTTTTTGGAATGGACCCCTATCCTTTATGAAACATTGTTAATAACTTAAACCCCTCTAAACCCTCCTAAAACCCTATAATTGAGTCAATTGAAGATACATGTTTATTAATTCCATAAAATTCAATAGTTTTAATTTAAAATGGTCTTGATAATATTAAAAACTCTCCTAGATTCAATTCTAGGAATTTGTTCACATGTGTAGGTACAATATCATATAGTACAAGGTAAAATCTATAGTATTAAGCTTGTTTGTGAGGGTATAGATAGTGGAGTGATATCCAAAAAATATTAATATTTTTATGGGGAATTTATAGAGTTTTTATGATCATAAAAATAGTTATATATGTTCCCCAAGTTGTTATACAACCCCTACAAGTTGTCCACCAGCTCAATAGGTGAGTGAACTCAATTTTGCAAGCCCAAAATCAATGGTGAAGGCTTAAGAGTGCAATAAAGGACATAAATATGAATGTATGAGTTATTTTAAGGTTATAAATGTCTCATAAGGTCACATTCAAGAATTAAAACCTATAAATTTCATGGAAAACATATCAAACCACCCCTCAAAGACAAAAAAACATATAGATTTGCCAATGGCCATCTCAGGGTTTGCCCATCTACAAAACATTCAAGAACATGAAATTTGGAATTGATTATGGTATTAGGCCATTAAAATTAAATTAAAAACATTTGGAATTTTTCACATTTGTGGGTGATCATTTGGGCCAATTTTTTCTTTTTAGGCCGAGGAGGCCTAATTAAGCCTAATTACAGAGAGAACTGACATAAAAGGTATATTTACAATTGAATTTGGATCATAAAGTTTTATATGGAGTTTTAAGGGGATATAGGGTACTAAAAATTATTATCATTTTTAAAATTTCATCTATACATTCTTCTCGACAAGGAGCTTTACCATTTTTTAGGGCTATAAGGAATGAGTGGAAAGACAAGAAAATAGAGAAAAAATGCATGTTTTGAAGGGTTTGATGGATCCAATTTCATTTTTTAAGATCTTAATTTATGTTGAGAATCCATACATGGAGGTAATTTATTTAATTTAATTCAAAACTAAAATTTATCTCTCTTATGCCTATTTACTCGTGAAGGAGTCAAGTGATCAACGAACTAAATTGAGGCATAGAAATTATTCAAAAAAATTATCAAGGTTTATAATTAATTATTATGAATAATTAGGTATTAATAAGTCACATTTTTATTGGGATAAGGATTCAAAGTTTCAAAAATTTTCACACACTCCTAAGAAGACCTTCCTTCCTTCCTACACCTAACATGTTAAAAAAGTCAAACAAGCATAAATTAGCTTTCTAATAGGTAAATAAATATGGAGAGACCTCATAAATAATTATATAAGGTTTAAATGGAGAGATTAATGTGGAATTTACTAAGCCTTTAATGTCTATTTTCAAGGATGTGACTTCTTCACCAAGAATATTGGTATATGCAAGCAAAGATCTAGGAGATTGTATGGATCAAAGACAAAAAATGAATGTTAATGACTTGTTAAAACCTTAAAAAAAAGTCTATATCAATATATAAACCACTTTTGAGAAGTAAAAAAAGATATAATCAAGGAAGTACTACATTAGAGTTGGAGAAGTACCTAGTGAATGTCTCATCTCTTAGTTTTTGGGCCTTTACTTTATCTTTCTCTTTTCTCATTTTGTCTATATGTAAGCCTATTTTTGGAATTTGATAATAAACATTAACCTAATTTTTGTCAATTAAATTATCATAAAAACACTAGTACTCACATATTTTTAATGAATAAGATTGAATTTTGGCCTTCTCAAAGCTTGTGACTAGTGTATGTTCATGGTTAGTTGATGAATGATAGTGATAGTGCATGTTTCATTTCATTTTATCCTATCCTATTTACATATTTTTATGTGTTAGTTCATAATTATAGGTTTAATAGTGTTATTTAATCATCTTGTATGTATGGCAAGTGTAATCTTTCCTTAGTGTCTTTGAGAGACCTATTGATCAACTACCTTAGATCATGCATCAAGCTAAAATACTATGTGAAATATTGATGTTTAGATACTCTCATCTAAGAAGTGAAATCAATTACATGTTCTTTTTTAGAATTATTAGTTCATATTATACAATTTAAAGAGACATTTTTGTGTATCACCTTAGTTAGATAGGTTTTTTTTCATTTTTTCTTCTTCCCTTTTCTCTAGTAAACTGGTAGTGTAGAGTAGTGATCCTAACTGATACATCAATGGGAGTTAGCCCTTATAATCTAGAGATTCAATCCATATTTTTGACACCCACATCCTAGTATTGTTTCCATGTTACTTCAAACTATGAAGGCTTGAATCTACCTTTGCTAGGGTGCAAGTCTAGTAAATAATAATTTTTAGCACACCTAGTGGGACAAATTGGTGCTAGTCTTGGTGAAATTATAGTTGTAACAACATTATTCATGAAGTATATAATAAATACATGATCAATAAAATTGTTTGAGTAGTCCAAGCATAGTTTCCAAGTAAGTGTATCACTATTACACTATCAAGATGTTGTTTTTATGGTTGACTTTAAAGAAAATGATAATTTAATACTAGTTGATGATCCTTATCAACACTATGGTAATCATTATCAACCTTATAATGAGTTATAACAACCTTATCATGATCTATATGAGACTTTTTATGAGCCTAATCAACCACACCAAGGATCTTCTCAGTCTTATGATCAGTCTTATGAAGAGTATGATGTTTATCAACTTTATAGAGATCCTCATCAGCCTCACTATGAACCTAACTATATGACTCAATAACCTTATCAATACTTTAAATATTCATACTTACCTCTTCCTAATTCATTTATAACTCAAAATCATGTTTCCCCTATGAAATCCTTGTTGGAATTAAAGTCAAATATGCTAAAGTCTGAAGGGGTGATGAGATTATGGGATAGAGAGTTATATATGATACCTTTTTACCTCATATTGAAGATGAGAAAGATAGTATAGAAGTTGAAAAATAGGTGGGTAGTAGTTGGAGATGAAAATAAATATGCTATGAATTATGAATTATGTGAAATGAGAACCATGATCCAATGGTGAATAGATAGGTAGTGGGATGGGAGAATAAATATACCCAACCCAAATAACCTTAGCCATCTCTTCCTACCCTTGGTAAAAATTCTTGTATTCTAAGTTTCCTTCTAGTTACACCTACCCTTCCTTGGGAAAATAAGCTCACTTCATTTTTGAGGCCTTCTTGGGTTATGATTCATGGTTATGCCATGCCAAGTCTTGTGAATGAATATTTTCCCATCACTCTTTAAGAACCCTATTTTTTACCATATCATCCCTCTTATGATCCTTGTCATCATTAATTCATTGACCATTCTTAAATGGAGCCTCGAAGATAGCTAATTCAACCTTTAAGTGAGCTTACTAGTTTCAAAGTCCTATCTTGGAACCAAATAGTTAAGTCTTGGGATAAATAGGATAAGGTGAGTGTTATAGATTTTAATCCTAAATAAGACATTATGCCTATTCTATCCCCATTTACCCTTTTTAAAGAACTTAAAGTTATTCCATCTTGGAGGTTTATCCAAGAAGGCTCTCAAGACAAGAAAGAGGTCCTAGTTGAGAAGGATGGAAATGAAATTATATCTGAGATAGAACCTCAAAAATATTACAAGAATATTAAAATGGTTTTTGATAATGACTAATAACTCATAGGAAAAATCAAATTACTTTCTCTTAAATCATTCCTACAAGAGTTCACCACCCCCAAGACCTCAAGTTGCAAAAGTAATCCTTTGGTTCCTAAGCAAACTCATGAGAATATTCATCGCCCTCCCACCATCTCCCTTATTGAAGAGGATAATGTTATATGGATAATCAAATAAGAAGTTGTAGCTATAACTAAGTTTTAAGGAGAATGTAATGAATATGTTTCAATTGTGCATGAATAAGAAATATTCATTAGTACTCCCCTTGGTGAGATCAAAAGTAATTTAACCTTTAAATAATATGGAGAAGTTATAGCAAAAATTAAGGGATACATTGATTTATTTCAAGAGATACATTTTTGTGTGATTGACGACCATGAAAAATAGGTCATAGATGATCAAGATGAGATATTATTAGAAACTCTTGATGAGTTTGTATAGATTTATATAGTATAACTTTAGCTAAATGTCCCTCATGGCACCTAAAGTGTGCAAGAGAAAGTTGGTCTTGATGTGGAATATCTCCATGCAATAGTATAAGATAAAGTCATAAATTTATTTGACATGGTATAAAAAGAACAAGATATTAACCTTAATAAGGTTTATTCCCAATCACATCATGATTTCATGGTTGACATTCTTGACAACCTTATAACTCCACTTGAGAAAGATAAAGATGTCATTCAAGATAATCTCATCCAAGTTGACCAAAGTGAGGAACTAAAAGATGTTGGTAGCTATATATTGAGTCTCTACAAGATATTGAAGGACTTTGTAAGGATACATCTAATTTTTATCATTCTTATGAGGAGTTAGATCAAGAAATGCCTATTATAGATCATGATGCATCTTGGGTTGATTATTCAAATCTCTTTGAAGAGCTAGATGAACTTACAATAGATGATAAGAAGGATGAGGTCACTCAAGATGATATTAAAACTCAAGAATAATGACTAAATGAAGTGTATTTTGATGAATTTGTAGAAGCTGATAAGAAGTATGAGGTCACTCAAGATGCCATATAAATTCAAGGACAATGCCTAGAAGAAGTATCTTTTGATGAGATTATAGCTAACAAATAGTATGAGAAAGATCTTGAAGTACAAGATGAATATGTATTTATTGGTGATTGGTTTGATGTTTATTATTCACTTGAAATTTTATTAAGAGGATTGGAAATCATGAAGTAGATGAGCTCAATGAATCAAAATTGTAAGAAGCATCTTATTTCATATCCTTTTTCTTCATGTGAAGGAAGTGATCCAAAAAAAATTCCTTTTGATCTTGGAGGAGAATTTTTTGTAGGTTAGTTGTAGCCAATTTAGATTCCTCTAGGTGATATCTTAACACATTAGTTTTCTTATGTTTTGTTTCAAATAAGTGATTTGTTTACACATGTGTTTTATTAGTCTAGTTTCCTTGCTTTGTTGTCTTGTTTTTCCTTGTCTTTGAGGATAAAAACATCTGTCTCATCTAGAGTCAAGAGTTGTGTTATTTGGTCAAGGGATAATCATGATTTTTTTATAATGTAAGGCTGATCTTATGAGTTCATGAGAGATGTCAATGGTCTAATTCTCAATCATAGTAGACATGCTTCCTAGCTGAGTCACCAAAATATTGACAAGTTTGACCTCATAGGTCAAACTGTCACCCTTGATATTTGAAATTTTGATTATCATACTTCCTTACCATATTGGTGATTTTTTTTCCTTATTATGTCTTTGAAATTTTCATATTAAACCTTGATTAGTAGATTTAAAGGTACATCTGATGAGGTTAAAGTTTTGATAATCAGGACCATATACTTGTCATCTAGTTACTTGTTGACCTATTTTTGGTTGTTTTAAGAGATGATAAAATTCTAAAACATCCTAAGAGGACTTATGTATTGTTTCATGGTTATCTCATGTTTTAAAATTGATCAAATTGGTTGGTAACAAGTATAAGTAGCTTCATAACCTAGTTGACTACATTTTGGGTTATTTTGTGGATTCTAGAGTAGGTTTTACATGATAATGGTAGTATATTATTATAATAAGTACATGGTATACCTTTTAAAGAATTAAAATGTACAATTTTTACATTTTAATTAGTTTTATTAGGATTCTCAAGTGATTTTAGCAATTTTAGTGCCAAAAGGCCTATTTTGAGGCTATCTTTATAGTTATTCAAGGTACAATTGGTCTCCAAGAATATTTAGGACCATATTTGTCCATGAAAAGGTTAAATAAATTGTTTAAATGAATTTTCAAGTATTAAAATGAATAAAACTAACTTATCTCTAATATAAACCTCCTTGGTAGCTCTAAGAAGGCCATCAGTTTTTGCTTAGTAATATCAGGAAAGAGAGAGAGATAGTCAATTATAGAGATCATGGGAAATTATATGGACCATAATTACCTTTAATTTAGTGTATTTTTTTAAATATTTATCTCCCCATCTTTATGAACAATCACTAAGAGTGTAAGGGGGTCATTATGACCTAGTCATCTAGATAGGGTCTAGGTTTGTCTTTGTTTCTTCACTTAAAATGAGATGGAGAAAAATAGTTATAGGGAGATGATTTAAAGGTAAAATATTATTTTTTTCATGTTATAATCATTAAATACTCTACCTTGATAAGGAATCTTTTTACAAGAAACTAGTTGCCTATCTTGACTTGAGTTTTGGAATTTTATAAGCATTTTTGATATATCAGTTCAATGCATTCATCGTTAAAGTTTTATAGAGTTATGTTTCAAGTAAGATACACATCATTTAACTAGTTAAATTTTTTTAGGTACCTTCATGATTGCAAGGTTTTTCTTAAGGTAGTTTAAGCGAGATAGGTCCTTCCACAATGAATAGTTTTAGGTCTAATGAGCTTCTAATGTATAAAATCATCTCATTGAGGTTATAATTATATTTGGGAGTTTATCTTTATTTATTTTATAAAGTGAGAAAGTATATCTTCACCTTGGGAGGACATTCCATGGATGGTCTTAAGACTATGTTCTTTGAGCTCAAAATCTCTATTATAGGCCTAATGACCAGGCTAGAAGGACATAATGGAAAATGATAGAAGCTATTAGGAGTCAAAAATTAGTTATAGTGTGTTTTTAGTCCATGATTTTATTTTATAATTCTCACAATAGTATTCAAGATGGCCAATGACACTATGAGAACAAATGATCTCTTTGGAGTGTATAATGCCTAAATAACACTAAATGACTATATATGACCATGTTACTATTGTAAATTGGATTTACACCCTTTTAGGAGATGAAAATCTCTCCTAATATAAGATTCACAATGGAATCACCTCTAGGATTGTGGGTAGCCTAAGGAATGATGTGAGTCTCTAGATAGGCTAGCTCCCTTGATGTACCACTTTAGATTACTACTACTACTAACTTTGGGGGGTGAAAAAGGAGAGAAAAAACTAAAAAAACTAACATAAGGGACGTGATACACCAAATTTACTGATGACATCCAACCATATGCATATTTCACTTGAAATCAAAGGACAAACTAAACATACACTCTCTAATCTATGTCTTTTTGCATCAATATTACATTGTGGGGTTATGGATGAATGTGAAAAGCTAGGAGGACTAGATAAGAGGTATTTAAAGTAACTAATGAAGATAATAACTCACTTAAAATTTGAAAATTCATGGAAAACATCACACACTTGGAAAGAAGAAGTTGTAAATAGGTGAGAGAATGTGACAATTGCTAAAGAATCCATAGTCTTCACTAAGAAAATTAAACATTCAAGTAAATTACACTATGAATAGTCATGTGATAGGTAAAAATTAGTCATTTTATTGATAAAAAGGTATAAAATTGATCAGGGATTTACCATACTTAGGTGGAGTATCCATACAATGGCCAAAATGGTTAGTTCTTATAGAACTTGTGAAAGAGAGAAGAGAAGTCAAAGGGTTATAAGGACACTTGTAAATATGAGAGGAGTAGTTAATTGTGTATATGGAGAGGGTATGGGATTAAAAATTAAATTTAAAGAGATAAAAGTGTCAATACAAGTCATAAACCTCATGAAAAGTGGCAAAAAACTCCTTATTCTTGCTCAAAAAATTGCCTTCATGATTTGGACCTATTTGAACATCCCATAACTAATTAGGACTAGGTATAATTATTGGAATGAAATTTAGGGAAATCATACATTCCTATCCATTTATTTTTTGTATGTCTAGTCCTTTATAAACCTTTGGAAAGGAGCCATCATTATACGCAGTCCCAAAAAAACTCCTTTCATGCACCCTGCACACTTAGCTTCCAAAAAGGCTTTAGTTTTCCATGAAAATATGTGGGTGGGAGTGAATGACATGTTTCAAGACCCGCCATGGCCTTATAATCATCATACACACCTTAAAATCACCTAACTTGAAGTTTTCCATCTTATTCACTAGCTTGTCTAATAGGAGAGATTTGATTGGGTAGAATGAAACACCTGGTTGAGGCACTTAGAAGTTGTTTCAAGACATTAAATTAATATTATGAGTTATTAAAATTCTCAATATTATATCCAAACTTTGTTTCATCTCTTTACTCCTCTTATATCCTTTAAAATACAAAAAATAGTGAAGAAAATGATGTTTTTGCCCCCATGTCTATAGTTCCATAGAAACAAAAAGTATGGGGAGAAGATAGGGAATTATTATACAAGGTCAAATAACTATTATAGTCAAAATAGATCATTATATTATCTATCAAACTCCATATTCCCAAACTGGTCTCTATAAGGGTTTTGCAAGGGTTTTAAGTGCATTTTGCTCTTAAGGTTGGGTCATAAAGGTTTCACATCCAACCTTATAAAAATTTCCAAAATTTCATTTTTCAAGACCCCTGATATATTTCCTAATATTTTCATATTCCCATGCAAAACCTCATGAAAGATATGAGTGTCCCAAATTATCCTATCAAGCCTTTTTCTCCTCTTCCACAAGCCTGATATTAATTTAAGGACCAAAAATGGATTATTTATGGTTTTTATACATTAAAAAAACTCAAAAATATTTAATACCATCCTAAGAACATTTTCCCATCCATTTGAGTTATCATCTAAGGCTGGAGTTGAGAATGACCTCTTTAGATTCAAGGTCTCGCCATTCCTAGAAGCTTGGCTATACCTTAAGGCCCCAAAATAATCCTTTTATTATTTTCCCTATTTCCCAATAGTTAAAATAAATTTAAAATTGTCTCATAAACATGTATCCATTCACAATATTTCTCATTTTATGATAGTATTGAAAATGGTCCTCCATTTGGAAACTAGGCTTCACCATGCCTAGTTATGTTTGACTCTATCTTATGGTGTTTGGACCTTTCTTCTAGAAATCATCACTAAATGAGGTATAATTTAAATTATATTAGGTATTATCTAGATTAAAAAACCATATTTCAAGGTTATAATTATATCTTAGATCATCCTTTGATCATTTTTTACCGAAATTGTAAAGGTTTGTATGAGAGGAAGTGTCCTCTATCTGAGAAAAAATAGAGGACACTTCCCCTATTTAATTAGATTAGTTTAATGTTGTATCATATTATTTAAGTAAATAACACACATTAACCAAAATTTTGGCTCCTTACTAGGTCATATGAATTCTTAACTCACCCAAAACACAAGACAGACTTACGCAAAGGACTATATGCAGGGTATGTTTTCAATGGACTATGTTCTGCTCTTTATGAGACCTTTTCACTACATAATTTTCCACTCTAAATATATTTTAAAAATTACCATGGTAATTATGGATAATTATAAATACCCTTTCATTACTTAAACATTCCATTACTTCCATAGACAAGCTCATGTCATACCTTTCACCTTCATGTCCAAGACTATAATATGGTGGTTATAGGTGCACTTAGGGGTATAATACATCATTTTTGGGTATTATTAATCATTTTTATAACTCATGAAACTATCCTAACTTTCAATAATATGATCACATGCATATCCTATCACCTAAATTTCCTTTTGGGCCTCATATGCACTACTAGCCAAAATTTGATACCCCACTGTGTTTTGACTGAGAAACTCCTAGTTTACCCCTACCTACAAGTTAATTTTCCTCTAATTATATTTTTTATGATTAATAAAATATTACTTGAAGTACCTCTTAGGTCATGCAAAATTTAATCTATATTGACTTAACCTATATGAGTTGAACATCATCCAAACTATGCATAAGTCATTGTTCCTTTACCAAACCTGTATGACCCCTATAGGTGGAAATTACATGCTTGAGGGAGGGTATATATAGGTATAGGTGAATTATTTTACTTCATAAATATGTTCCAAATCTCTTATTTTCCCCTTTACAGTCACTTTTCATTATTTAAGTCTATATGTTTCATGCTTGGGCCATTCATACACCAAAACACCACTATTCTACTCACTATCTTTTACAGTCACCTAAGGATAGTATAAGTTTTTATGAGGTGGTCTTGAGGTTGATAATGGTAATTTATACCTTGGTTATCATATTTTGTGATCTCACTTTAGCCCATATTGGTCATAGAGAGCATGTTTAAACTTGCATTCACCTTTTAAGATCTGAAAGCATCAAAAGGTATAAAGTGTGGGGTTAATGTTTCATACCCTTTTGTAGGTATGAGTCATCCATACAATGGATACCTGTATACATTCATGTATTGAAAATGGAAATTTATATAAACCTTTCTTGGTTACTTGAATTCATTTGACCTCATCTCACTAGTTGAGAACCCTTAGTCATAACCATTGCTCAATGTTGATCTCTTAAAGTGGTAAAAGGGTCATTTACATCTATAGGCCTATAGATGTCATTGAAGTATTTTGGTGTGTTCTAAAGCATATTTGAGGCCTTTAAAAACCATTTTACACTAGTATTTTCTCCTTCACATTTTTTATGCTTCTTTTGCATATTATAGGCTACCAAATTTACCTATTTAGACACCTTGAAATCTTTGGGAAACAAGTTATGGAATGTCTACAAAAAATCCTTGACCTATGTTTTTCTCTCTTAGGGATTTGATCCCAAAAATCAGTCCTTTGCTTTGTTAAGATAGTTTATCACCCCATTTTTCCTTATAATAACTTTTCATAGGTCTATCATGGATTTCTTATCAAAGAAAGATGAATAGTACGTGTGACATTGCTTTAGCCCTTTTGTACAACACTCTAATACCCTGCTCAACCACCTATAGGTGGGTGTTTTTGGAAAATTAGGTAGGCAAAGCATGAAATGTGGAAAAACGTGATGTTTAATAACTTTAAAACAACTCAAAATGTATTCTTATTCTCAAAAGACATGATCTTCATCAAGAAACACCTTGGAACCAGCTTCAAAACACCTTTTCCACCTAAAAACACTCACATACATTTGAAAAGAGTAGATAGAGCAATCAAATGACTACCTTGGCATGGAATATGAGAATATGGTCAAACTTACACCTCTCCTACCATATAAAATTAACTTAATTCAACTCCTAAATTCTTGGATAATCCAATCACCTCTATTACCACTTCATAGATAGGATAAGAAAGCTTATGCATGAGATTACAACTAGAATTATGCAAAGAGTTGATAATGAAAGGAAACAAGCTTGGGAGTAAACCAAGAGGTAACATGGTGAAACCTAGACATTCAAGGAGGTGGTAATATGAAACAAATACCTATGGATCACAATTTCCTAGCTATATGAGACCTCTAAAAGAGAGAGACACTTAGCAAATAGAAGTACTCCAACTAAAACTACACATGTTAAAACTTTTTTGCATTATAGACCAATTTGATCATCCAAACACCATAAAACCTAAAAAAATAATAGATTCCATGTGATAATTAATTCAACATCCTCTAGAGCACACCTTAATAATTAGTTTGTATAGAATTACTCAAACTAAGGGAAAACTGATAGGGTTCACAAATGGGTAGGTAGATTTACATAGTTAACTTAAAATAGATGATTCATAATGGGAAGTTAATAATTCTTCAAAATACTCCTATAAAAATGAATGCCTCTAAGTGTAAAACAACCTTCCATAAGCATTTTACCTAAAACCCCTTGTGTTGACCGTACCAAGTACAAACATGTAAGCCACTTTTATGTTTCTAGAAAGGTGAAAAGAGAGAAAAATGGTTTTGAGCAATAAATGGCACTTCCAGATCAAACCAAACATGGGATTAAGCTTGGAGAAGCTTAAGAGTCACATTTAAATTTTTTTTAAGAAGCACACTTCCCAAAGAGGTTGTACAAGTGCCATTTTCTCCTTTTTTCTAAGAAAACTACCTTTTCTCTGAACAACCTACCATATTTTTAGTAGTGTCAATTATATAAGACTTATAGTGACACATAGGACATGACATCGCATTTTGACACTTACAAATTTCCAAAGAAACCTATATAAAGCATTAAAAACACCTTTTTGATCCCTCAAATGACCCAAAAATTATATAAGGACATAAAAACTAATTTACCAAAGCTAATATAACATTAATTAACCTATGAAACACCTCATGAAAAGATATTATACCCCCTTATAGACCTAAAATGTCATGTTTTTTATTAGGGGTTCCCCAATTTGACCTAAAATTCAAATTTGGTCAACAAATTGGTGACTCATAAGGGTAATATGATTTCTATACTAACTAGACCAATAGCCTTATTATTCCATTGGGCTTAGTAGTCATCTAAAGCTAAGACAAAAAAGAAAATTTTGACCATTTACCACAAACCTTTGATCAAAACAAGACAACTAATGGCTAATTTAAACACATAAAGCAAAGGACACACACAATAAATAAAGAAAACACTCAAGACAAACACATGTGCTTTAAGTACTTAGGGAAAATAGAATCAAACTATTAATTACAAATAAAAATCACTCATACCTTCCTCCTAGATAAAAGGGGAAGTTTGAAGCATCACCTTCTTCATGAGATGGAACATGGTGCAAAACATGATTCTCCTTAGATTAGATGTTTTATGGATCAAACTTATTCTTTGGTTCTTAATTTCTCATACTCTCAAGTAGACCATCTTCAAAAAATTCTAGAATGTATAAGTGTTCCTCTTACATCCAAACATATTCAACCTTATCATGTAGATCCTCAATTTCAACTTCAAATGATGATTGAGCAAGGCATACTTTCTTGTCTTTCATGGTGCTCTCAAAATGATTAGGATTCTTCTCAACTAAAAGATCCTCTAGCTCATCAAGGAGATTTGAAAATTATATCCAATATTTATCATTTTCTTCCATGGAAAATTCTTCCTTCACCTTGTCATACACTTGGCCCTCAACTTGGAAAAGATCTTCAAAGCTCTTGAAGTAACTTCATTTACAACTACAAATCATCCTTGTCCTCTGTATCATCTAGACCCACTACCTCTTCCATATTATCTTCTTGATTTATGATATCATAAATATGGTGTTATCCAATCTTTATTGCATCATCTAGTGGCTTCATGACAATTGGTTCTTGACTAGTAGAAAGAGCTCCATCTCTATGTTTGATTGCACACTCAAGTTCATATTCATTAGACTCATCAACAAGATTAGGTTTATCATTAACTATGGAATATTTTAGAGAAGAATAAAATTTAACCAATTCATCAAATTATTTACATATGGAATTGAACTTTTTTCATAAATATTCTTCTTCATGATCATCCTCAAGAGCTACATCTTCTACCTTGGTCTCATGAAACTCTCCTAGGACTGTGACTTCTTGATATATGAATTTAAAGTGTTCTCCATCCTTGATATCACATTATAATTCATATTTTAGATGATAATATACAAACTTTGGATCAGATTTAAAGTCTTATTCAAAGGATAAAATATTTTCCATCTCCTTCTCCTTCATGGTGATGCGAAGACTAGGCATCTTGAAATCATGTAATCTAGCCCAATGAGACTACCAAGGAGGTAGGTTTTATTCAAGAAATATTTCTCTTTATTTATCAACTAGATGATCCTCCTTAGGCTCCCATACCATATGTACATCAAGGAAAATTGTGAGGAGTGAGGACAAAATGAACTAGTTGGTGGAGGTGGCACATAGAACTCAAAATCAAGTTTAGGGTGAAATGTAGGGGTTTCTTCATGGACACACATCCATTCAAACATAAAGAGACATTATATATTAGATTTTATTTTTATCAACTTAAGGGATTCCTTATGGTGATTTAATCCTCATAATCACTCATTATAACCTCTAATATCAGCCATGAATTGGATTTTATCTTCTTCTCTTGCTTCTCTATAAATAGGCTCCTCCTTGAGAAGGGTTGAAGTGGAGGGTTGATGGATATGTTCATGGATTTTAGGTGAAGGAGATAGAGTATGAGATGTAGTGGAAGTTAAGGTAATTTGACAGGGAGTTTAGGATGAAGGATAAATCTTGTGAATTGGTTTGGAAAAGAGGAAAGCACTAGTGAGTTCTAACGGAAGTGAATTCTTGGGCTGATTAGGAGGAGTAACATCTACATGAGCAAGAGCTGAAATTTACCAATGATATCTTTTTGTACAACCCATGGAGACCACTTATTTCATATGACATGTCTGAAAGTAATACTCTTGAGGTTTATAGGCATCATGAAATGAATGATAGGGCTCATATTGAGGCTGATAAATAAGTGTTTCTTGGTAGTCATTATCATAGGATTGTCCAACAACATAGTGTCCATATGAAGAGGGAAATGAAGGGATATATGTCTCCCATGGTTCATAGGATTTATATCCATTTTGATAGGGATGACAAGGATCATATTATAATTGATGAAGGTCATATTTAGGTTGATAAAGATCATGAAAAGGTTGACCAATGAATTATTCATATTGATGGGGAATCACACAAGCTTGAAATGTCTCACCAACTTGTAAAGAATAAAACTCAAATCCAAGGTCAGACATGAAACTTAATTTGGAATTAGGAGTAAAATAAAAGGTTATAAACAATATTCAAATGGAATACCTAGGTTACTTAACTAGTTGATGTATTTTTAGAGTCACCATTGATGCTTTTATTGATGCCTCCAAAGGCTTATTATTGAGAGACAACACAAAAAAATATCCCAATCTTTTGGAACAAGAGTCCCATTGGGTAGGCCAAAAACTATTATCACTTGTATTTTCACCATTTGAGGAGATTCAAAGCACTCCTTATATAAGTGGCACAATGGAATCACCTCTAGGCTTGTGGGCACCTGAAACAATGAGGTGAGTCTCTAGATAGCGCTAGCTCCCTTGATATACAACTTTGGATTGCTAATATTACTAACTTTTGGGGGTGAAAATGGAGAGAGAGAACTAAAAACAAATTGGCCTAATGGAAGTGATACACCAAATTGACTAATGATATCCAACCATATGTATATTACACTTCAAATAAAATAATAAACTAAACATAGACTCTCCAGTCTATGTCTTCTTACATCAAGTGGGGTTATGGATGAATGTGAAAATATATGAGGAATAGAAAAGAGTCCTTGAATGTCACTAGTTAACATACTAAATCACTTAAACTTTTATATTTCATAGAACACATCACATTCCCTAGAATAATAAGTTGAAAATAGGTGAGAGAATGTGACAACTTCATAAGGAATACATAGTCTTCACTAATAAAATTCAAAATTGCTAGTTCTTATAGAACTAGAGAGAGAGAGAGAGAGAGAGAGAGAGAGAGAGAGAGAGAGAGAGAGAGAGAGAGAGAGAGAGAGAGAGAGAGAGAGAGAGAGAGAGAGAGAGAGAGAGAGAGAGAGAGAGAGAGAGAGAGAGAGAGAGAGAGAGAGAGAGAGAGAGAGAGAGAGAGAAGTCCAAGGGTCACAAGGAAACTTGTAAATATAAGAGGATTATTTAATTATGCATGTGGACCATTTAAGGTCAGGAGATACAAGTGTCAATACAAGTCAAAAAAGTGGTAAAAACCTCATTATTGTTTAAAAAATTGCCTTCATGATTTGGACATATTTAAAAATCCCATAACTGATTATGACCAGGTATGATTATTGGAATGAAATTTAGGGACATAAGGCATGAATATTTATGTATTGGTTTCATTATTGGTCCTTTGGAAACCTCTGGAAAGGAGCCATAATCATATGCAGTCCTGAAAGAACTCCTTTTATGATTCTTTCACACTTGTCTTTTAAAAAGGCATTAGTTATCCATGAAATACATGGGATGAAGTGAATGAATTGTTTCAAGAGACTCTATGTCCTTATAATCATCAATAATACCTTAAAATCACCCCACTTGGAGTTTTCCATCTTCTTCACTAGCTTGACAAATAGGCCAGATTTGTTTGGTTGAAATGAAACACTTTTTTGAGGCACTTAGAAGTTTTTTAAAAATTTGAGATTAATATGAGGAGTTATTAAAAGTCTCAAGCTTATCTCCAAAATTTTTTTCATCTCTTTAATCCTTATATATCCTTAAAAAACATAAAAAATAGTGAATAAAAGCTTAATTTTGCACCCATCCATATAGTTCCATATAAACAAAAAGCATGGGGAATAGCTTAGGGATGCCCTATATAAGGTAAAATAACTATTATAGTCAAAATTGGTCATTATATTAGCTATCCAAATCCATCTTCCCGAATTGGTCTCTATAAGGGTTTTACAAGGGTTTTAAGTTCATTCCACTCTTAAGGTTGATTCGTAAAGGTTTCACCTCCAACCTTCTAAAAAATTCCACAACTTCATTGTTCAAGACCCCTATTAGCTTTCCTAAACTTCTCATATTCCCATGCAAGACCTCATGAAAGATGTTAGTGTCTATAATTCTCCTATTGAGCCTTTTCCTCCTCTTCCATAGGTTTGATATTGCTTTAAGGACCAAAAATAGATTCTTGATGGTTATTATACATTCCAAAAATGCAAAAATATCTATTACGATCCTAAGAACATGTTCCAATCCATTTGAGTTTTAATCTAAGGTTGGAGTTGAGAATAACCTTATATTTGGATTTAAGGACTCATCATTCCTAAAATCCTATCTATACCTTAAGACCCAAAAATAGTCTTTTGATGATTTATGGGATTTTTTATTTTATATTAGGATTGAAAATGGTCCTCCTTTTGGAAACTAATTTTCACCATGCCTAGATATGTTTGACTGTATCTTATGTTGTTTGGACCTTTACGATATCACTCCTACCTATTTTAGGTATACTTTAAATTTTATTAGGTATTCTCTAGCTTCATAAACCATCTTTTAAGGTTCTCCTTATCCCTTAGATAATGCTTTGATCATTTCTTACTGAAACTATTAGGGTTTGTATGAGGGTAAGTTCCCTCTATTTAAGATAAAAAAAGGGAATTTACATATTTTATTAGACAAAATGAAGGTTTTAAAATATTATTCAAGTTAATAATACACCTTACCCAAAATTTTGGATCCTAACTAGGTCATATGATCTCTTAACTCACCCAAAACATAAGACAAACTTATGTAAAGGACTATGTGCAGGGTATGTTTTCAATGGACAATGTTTTTATCTATATAAACCATTATCTCTACATAATTTTAAACTCTCTATATATTTTAAAAATTACCATGGTAATGATAGAGCATTCTTAATACCCATTCATTACTTAAACCTTCCATTACTTCCCTAGACAAGCTCATGTCATACCTTTCACCTTCATGTCTAAGACTATAATATGGTAGCTATAGGTGCACATAGGGGTATAATAAATAATTTTTGGGTATACTTAATCATTTTTATAACTCATGAAACTAACATAACTTTTATTAATATGATCACATGCTTATCCTATCACCCAAACTACCTTTTAGGCCTCATATGCACTACTAGCCAAAATTTGATACCCCACTTTATTATGACAGAGATCCTAGTTTGCCCCTACTTTAAGGTTAATTTTCCTCTAATTAGATTTTTTATGATGAAAAAATACTAAATTAAACTCATTATAATGTCATGAAACATGTATGTCATATTTACTCACCCTATATGGGCTGAACATCATCTAAACTATGCATACGTCATTGTTCCTTTACCAAACTTGTTTGACCCCTGTAGGTGGAAATTCCATGCTTGAGGGAGGGTAAATATAGGTATAGGTGCATGAATTGACTTAATAACCATGTTACCAACCTCATATTTTCCCCCTTATATTAAACTTGGATTGTTTAACTCTATATGTTTCCCATTCATACACCAAAACAGTACTATTCTACTCACTATCTTTTACAGTCACCTAAGGCTCATTGTATGTGTTTATGAGTTGATCCTAAGGTTGATCATGATTATTGATAACTTTATTATGATGTTTGGTGATCTAAATTGATCCCATACTTGTCATAGAGTGCATGTTTGAACTTGCATTCACCAAGGTATCAAGGGTGGGGTCAATGTTTCATACCCTACTATAGGTATGAGTAATCCATACAATGGATACCTATAGACATTAATGGATTGAAAAGGGAAATTTTTATTAACTTTTCTTAGTTACTTTCATTCATTTTACCTCATCTCACTAGTTGGGATCCCTTAGTCATAACCATTTCTCAATGTTGCACTCTTGAAGTGGTAAAAGGGTCATTTGCATCTACAGTCCTATAGATGTCATTAAAGTATTTCAGTGTGTTCTCAAGCATATTTGAGGCCTTTAAAAACCATTTCACACTAGTAATTTCTCCTTCACACTTTGTATGCTTATTTTAAATATTATAGGTTTCTATATTTACCTATTTAGACACCTTGAAATCTTTGGGAAACAAGTTATGGAAGGTCTACAAAAACCCCCTGACCTCTATTTTGTTCTCTAAGGGATTTGATCCCAAAACTCAATCCTTTTCTTCTTAAATTTGATTTAACACCCTTTTTTTCCTTTTAGGAACTTTTTATAGGTTTTCCATGGATTTATTATCAAATCAAGATGAATAGGAAGTGTCACATTACTTTAGCCCTTTCGTACAACACTCTAACCCCCTACTCAACCACCTGTAGGTGGGTTTTTTGTGAAAATTAGGTAGGAAAAGCATGAAATGTGGAATAATGTGACATTAAATAGATTCAAAATAACTCAAAATATATTCTCATTCTACAAATACATGATTTTCATAAAGAAACACCTTGTAACTAGCTTCAAAACACCTTTTCCAACCTAAAAATAATCACATACATGTGAAAAGAGCAAACAAAGTCATCAAATGATTGCCCTGGTCAAAATTACACCTCCCCCATCATATATAAGAAATTAATTCAAATTCTAAAGTCTTGGAAAAGCCAATCACATCTATTACCACTTCATAGATAGGATGGGAGAGCTTTTGCATGTGATTGTAACTGAAATTGCTTAAAGATTTAAAAATGAAAGGAAACAAGATTGGAAGAAAACCAAGAGGTAACATGGTGAAAAGAAACATTAATGGATGTGGTAATGTGACCCAAAGACCTATGGAGGACCATTTCCTAGTTATATGAGACCTTTATAGGAGAGAGATACTCAAAAACTAGAAGCACTCTAATTAAAACTGCACATGGTGACATCTTCTTGCATCATAGAAAAAATTGATCATCCAAACACCATGGAACCAAAAAAAATAATTGATTACATGTGATAATTAATTCAACATCCTCTATATCCCACCTTAGCAACTAATTTCTATAAAATTGTTGAAACTAAGGGAAAACTGACAAGGTTCACAAATGGGCAGGTAGATTTGCACTGTCAACTTCAAATGGATGATTAATAAATAAAAATTAATAATTATTAAAAATATTTATATAAAAATTAATGCCTTTGAGTGTAAAAAAAATATTTTATAATCATTCTACTTAAAACCTCTTGTGCTGATTGTACCAAGTACAAACTTGCAAGTTACTTTTGTGTGTCTAGAAAGGTAAAAAGAAAGAAAAATGGTTTTGAGAAAGAAATATCACTTACATATTGTAGAGTAAAATAATCTTCATTTTTTTAAGTTTTAGTTGTGTGCTCCAATTTTTGACCCTGTGCATTTCAATTTTGAGGCAGTGAAGGTTTTGACACAGAGTGCAGGCACGGGTTTTCATTTTGCCTAAGTTTTGTCTAAGTCTCAAAGTCACGTGGAACATGCCAAGTGTCATCACCCTAGACACATTATAATTTATATAAGTTGTGCAGAACATGCCACATGTCTTATTATATACCTGTAGAGCATGACAAGTGTCAGCATTTGCATTTCAATTTCTTATAAGTTTCAAAAGCTTCTTTCAATAAGCTTCTCTCAGAGTCCCACAGAAGACACCAAGTGGCAACTATGGAAGGTTTTAATATGTTTCTCTAAATGTAGTGGAAAGTGCCATGTGTCCCTTGTTAAAGCTTAGTGGAGATGAAGTGTCAACATCTATAGTTTCTTCCTTTTGTTTTGTTATTGAGAAAGGACTGTGGTGGGTCTCGAGTGAGTTAATAAAGTAAGCAAAGCATACCAAGTGTCATCATCTATGTGAATCTAAATGAGTCCCAAATGTTTCTATAGTGTTTCTAAAGCTTAGCAGAGACTGCCATGTGTCATCTTTTGGAAGACTCTCAAAAGGTATCTAAAGCTTCTATAGACAAGTGAAAGCCACCACGTGTGACTTGTTAAGACTATCAGATGATGCCACGTGTCCTAACCTATTTCACAGTGGGAAATTCCATGAGTATCTATTTCAACCAATGAACTTGTAGATAGGCTAACCATTTTAGATCTAAAAGATATTTTCTGTTAGACACTTCCAATTAAGTTCTAGTTCAAGTAGATTGTTGGGATTTGATCATGCGGGCAATCTTGAGCCAGTCCTATGCTATAAATATGGGTTCAAATCATAGGTTCAAAAGAAGGAGAAGAGAAAAGGGAGAGAATTTTTTGCATATAGTTTGTTATCAGAGATTTACAAGAAGTTTTTTAGACTTTCTTGCTGTGGCCAGTAATAGCATTTGCCTTTATTCTATTTTCTTAATTTAGAAAGTTTGTATAACTATGCATGTATCAGTGCCTTTTATGTGAATGGAAAATTAATAAGAAGACTGAGTTCTGTGCCTTTGCTGATATTTTTTATGTTATTGCAAAATCATCTAAAGTTGTGAGCCTTTGATTCTATTTGTTTTCATCTTTTACATTAATCATGCATTATTTGCTCTTTAATGTAATTGAATCCTAAAGATAGCTTCACTGTGCTTAGTATTAAGGAATGAATCATACTCAGGTGCATCACCATAGTTAAATTTTCTTTCATTACATTGGTGATTCCATTTAATTTTTATCCATTTTTCCCACAATACATTTGAGATAAAGAAGAGCCAGTTTCTTTAAAATCTGGAGGTCATTTCAAGTCACAAGTCCCACATTCCTAAAACTTCCCATTTTGGTGTTGGAAACAACACAATTTTAAGCATCAACAGTTTTTGGCACACCTAGTGGGACAATCTCTTGAAGTTTCTTTCAAGACTATATGAACTAGAGAGCTATAAGGAGTTAGAGCTATGGACCCAATAACAAGAGCTCAATCTGATATGAACCCAAGTATTATTTACAACTATTGATAACTAATTCAAGAAGAAGGGTTAATCAGTTTATAACAACACCAAGAGCAAACATGGGAGCACCTATAGCCCCAAGGAATTATGCTTATTGGAACACTAGCAGTCCTCTAATTCTCCTAGTACCATCAGCCACTTGGGATCCTATTCCAATAAATTCCCTAAAATCTCTACCCAAATCCAGTGGGGAAGATTTCAAAACACCTGAAGAACATCTAACGGATGTGTTTGATGTCTGTACAATACATGTGATCACACAGCAGAATGTGGCTATAAGATTGTTAGTAGCTTCTTTTAAGGGGAAGGCTCTAGACTAGTATAGATCTTTACCCCCAAATACAATATCTACATGGGATCAGCTTGGAGATGCTTTCTTTGCAAGATTTGAATAAAAGGGTGATAAATCTTCTTTGTTGCAATAATTGATTACTATCAAAAGGGCACCACAAAAATCAATGACTAATTTAAATTCAAGATATCAAAAGATTTGGGAAAGAATTCCTGCTATAGCGAGACCATTACCGGGTATGGCTATAGTATTTTATCTTAAGCCCTTAAATTTAGATATATCAGTAATGATTCAGTCACTTGGAGGTCAGACTCTGCCAAAAGCCTATGACTATGCAGTCAAAGCCAAAAATAACATAATAGATGCTAGAAAGTTTCCCCCAAGGCCTCCCATGCCATTATTTCTAGAGATTACCTTACCTTTGCCTCAAGAAGCCCCTAATCCCATAGCTATCCCCACCTATGTCTATGTATACATTTCCTCAACAATCTACTAAATTAGATGTCCATGTCCAGTCATCTGAGATGGATGATGTTAAGAACATCTTAAGGACATTTTCTAATGAGATAATTAACCTAAAAAGACAATAGAATTCTTATCCTAGACCCAAATATCAAGGCTACCAAGGAAATAGACCTCCACCATAGCCAAATCAGTATTAGGGTCCTCAAAGGCAAACTAACCCACAGCCATCAAACCAATTAGTTACAATCCCTACACCGTCACAGAATGTTTCCCCTAATCCAAACAGGGAGATTATTCTAGGGTAGAATAATTATGTAGATGACACCAATGCCTAGTGTTTCCCTTGTAATAATGCTCATATGCCTAGAGATTTTCCCAGGGGAAATCTAAAACAAAAGATAGCAGAGCAAAGAAGAATGGATAGATAATTTGCAAATAATTCTAACACTCAACCCTACCAATCCCTTAGTATGCAAAATTCAGTCATGGTGGCTCAGATGCAAGGAATGTCCTTATAGCAAGAAGAATAAATATCCCCTAAGAATACTTTGTTTTCATGGGTTGAAGATGAAGAGTTAGTATTCTTAAATGAAGCTTCTACTTCCAGGAAGCCATTGGTATAATCCAATTACTACACCAGAGCCAAGAGAAGGATGATGGAATGGCCTGAAGTCACAAATAATGAAATTATGGGGATTCCTCCATTTCAAAGTCATCAAAACATAGATTATAGACAAGAAATACCTTAGTCAGTGCAGAACCAAGTAATTTTTGGATAATTTCAAGAAAAAGCAAGGTACCCTTATTATCCAAGAACCCAAACACTAGGACTGGTGAATGTGGTGGATCAGCTAAAGAGGACCCCAACACATGTGTCAATATGGGACATGTTAGCTATTCCTAAGCAAAATACACTATTTCAAGAAGCTCTATAGGGCCAAGCAATGCCTAAACATACTGGTACCAAAGGAAGACCTGCTGATAAGGAAAATTCAAAGACACAGTTCTTTTGTAGACAATAACCCTTTTGAATAATGCACTAGAGGTAAGCAAATCCAGACCAAAACCCTTCTATTTGAATTTGATAATTGGAAAGAAACTGTTACATAATGCAATGATATACATAGGGGATAATACTATAGTAATTCCTAAATAAATAGTAGATGCTTTGAAAATAAAGTATGAACCACTTATTAGAGGAGTTATGTAGTTGGATGGGAATCGGTGCAAATAATAGGGAAAATTAAACAACTCCCATTGAAATTATATACTTGCCCTAATATAATTTTCAATCAGGATGTGATAGTCATAGATATACCCCCTATATTTGGCCTATGTTTATCTAGAGATTTCACAGCCAAGATAAGAGGTTATATGTCACTTGATTGGTCTCACCTCATCCTAAGAACCAAATATGGTATAAAAATTAAAATACTATCTGAGTCACTATCCAAGGATCACATCACCAATGAACCAACCCCAAAATTAGAGGTAACTAATGCTATGCTAAATAAGGAAGAAAGGGTCTTTGTTGAAGACTTAGGTGACTGGACTGAACATGACCAAGAGGAGGAAAATAACCAATTGTTAAATATGATGCAAAGTGACCCATATGGAAATTATGACTCTAATGGTTTGGGAAATTATGTCATATTTGATGAAGACCATGAAATCCCAAATGTTTTAAGGGAAGAAATGCCAAAGACTCAAGAATTTGAAAAGGACTCAGAAATTTGGACCTTAATTTTTGATGGGGCTAGAAGTAAAAATGGTGCTGGAGTAGGAATTTGTCTTGTTGCTCCAAATGGTGAGAAATTTTTAAGAGCTATCCATTTCCAATTTTCTTGTACTTATAATGATGCTAAATATGAATCCTTAGTGCATGGGCTCATGTTAGCCAAGAAAAAGGGAGTAAAGAGTCTAATAGTAAAAGGAGATTCAGAACTAGTGGTGAAACAAATCAGAGAAAAGGCAATAGCCAAAAATGTAAGGATGAGATCCTATAGACAGAATTTGGGACTTAATAGATGATTTTAAAGCTTTCAATATTGAAGTAGTTCCTAGAACCCAAAATTTTGAAGTAGAGAGGATGGCACAGATTGGCTCATAGTTTGACCCAGCAACTGATCTATTAGTCAACAATGAGTCAGTCAAAGTCATAGTAAGGCCAACTATCCCAGACAATGATAAAAATTGGCAAGTCTTTGAAAATGATTTTTAGGTACTCTCATTTTTGTAACAGTCAAGGGAATTTGTTGATCAATTGCAACCCAAAATTGAAGAATCATATGGAGACCAAATTATTCAATTAAAGAACAATAAGCTTCCCAAAGGCTTGATTACTTTAGAAAACCTATTTGATCCAGAAGATGTAAGCCTAGAGAAGAAAAGGTTTCAAGAAAATAAAGCAAATTATTCTGAGATACAAGTGAGTGAAGGGAGAAAACTAAAGATTGGAAATTCCACAACCTAAGAGGAAAGAGAAAGACTAATTGACTTGTGTGAAAGATATGATAGAGTAATAGCCTAGACCTATGAAGACCTTCATGGCTATAATTGAGACATCATTCAACACACCATAGAACTGACTGAAGGATCTAAGCTAGTCAGATAGAAGTAGAGGCCAGTGAATCCAAGGATTGAACCTCTAATGGTGGATGAGTTGTAGAAACTCTTAGAATCTAAAATAATTTTTCCAATCAAACACTCAACTTGGGTATCCAATTTAGTACTGGTAAAAAAAAAGAATGGTGACATGACGCTCTATGTGGATTTTAGAGACCTAAATAGAGCATCTCTGAAAGATCATTATCCCCTGCCATCTATGGAACAAATTTTACAGACTATGGCTAGATCAGAGAGATTTTACTTGCTAGATGGTTTCTATGGATATAATTATATTTGGTTGGCTGATGAAGACCAACACAAGACTGTATTTACTACCAAATGGGGAACATTTACATATGCCAAGATGCCATTTGGCTTGTCAAATGTTGGAGCCACTTTTTAAAGAGAAATAGATGTACCATTTGGAGAACTCATAAATAAAATCATTCTGATTTATCTTGATGATCTCACTATTTTTTCCAAGAATGTTATTGATCATTTTGATTATCTAGAATCTATTTTTAAGAAGTGTCAAGAGTTTGGAATATCCCTAAATCTTAAGAAGTGTATCTTTGTAGTACCTTAAGGCAAAATACTAGGACATATAGTATCTAAAGGAGTCTCTATAGATCTAGAGAGAGTCATAGCCATAATGAACTTGTCCCTGCCAGTAAATAAGAAGGCAGTTAAGTCCTTTTTGGGAGAGATTAATTTTGTTAGTCAGTTTATATCAGACTTTATAGGTCTAATGAGAATAGTGACACTCTTGTTAAAGAAATACGTGGTGTTCAAGTGGACTACATAATGAAGAAAATCTTTTGAGGAGGTCAAGAAAGCAATTTCAACAACCCTAGTACTTAGTAACCCAGACTTCTCTAAGTCTTTTATAATGTATGTTTATGGAGGAGAGTTCAGTATTACTACTGTCTTAACATAGAAAGATGATCAACAAGAGGGAGAACACCCAATATCCTTTTTCTCAAGGACTCTTAGGGAGTATGAAGCCAGATATAACTTTGTGGAGAAATAGGCATATGCTATGGTAAAATCCCTCAATAAATATAGGCATATGGTATCAAGAAATAATATTCTGATACTTGTGGCTCATCCTAGTGTCAGAGAATACATTATGGAAGGTGAAATTATTGAAAAAAGAGCAAACTATATAACAAAGATCCTTGAGTATGATGTAGAGATCAAACCCACTAAGCTGGTCAGAGGTAGGGGGTTGTGCCAATACATGGCTCAAGATATGGAAAAGATGATAACTAAAGAAATAGAAAAGGAAAATGTATTGAGGATACAAGAAATTGATCAAAATTCCTAGGTCACAAACAAAATCCATTTTATGAAACATGGGATTTTCCAAAAAGATATCTCTTAGGACAAGAGGAGATATTATAGGCAATAAGGATTCCATTTTGTTTTAATTGACCAAGTTCTTTTCAGAAGAAATACTGATGGCATACTTTTAAGATGCATAGAGAAAGATGAGGCTCAGAAAATACTACATGAAATGCACCATGGAGTCTCAAGCAGACATTTTTTTGCAAGAACCACAATTATAAAGATAAGTTAGGTAGGTTATTTTTGGCCCACTTTATTTATAGACTGTTATCAGTTGGTTAAAAATTGCCAATCTTGTTAGTATTATGTGGGGAAGAGAAGGAATGCAGTAATGCCCCTTAGTCTTATAATTTTTGATGAACCCTTTGCTCAATGGGGTCTTGAATTCATTGGAATGACCAATCCAATGTTGATTATGGGACACAAATGGATTCTAACTGCCATAGATTATTTTACCAGATGGAGTGACGCAGTGCCACTCAAAGAAGCAATAGAAAAGGTGATCCTAGACTTTTTGGGGGATATCACTACTCACTTTGGGCCTCCTCATACCATAATTTTAGATAATGCTAAGGCATTTTTAGGGGCAAAAATGTCTAAATTTACACTAAAGAATGGAATCTATCTAAAAAATTTCTCAAATTATTACCCTTAAGGTAATGGTTTGGTAGAATCAACTAACAAGAACCTGATTAGACTTATTAAGAGAATAGGGGCTGATCATCATAAAGAGTGGCATAAAGTGCTTAATATAGCACTATGGAATGATAGAATTACACATAAACAAGTGAAAAATATGTTCCCATATGAATTGGTCTATGGTAAGTCTGCTATAATAACCCTGAGCTTGGAGATTCTTGCTCTCCAGTTATTAAAATAGATTGAAATTAAGGAGAATGGCCCCATGTAGGTCAGACTTGCTAAGCTCCTAAAAGTTCAAGAAAAGAGGGATACAACACATGAATCATTAATGAAACATTAGAAAATAATTAAAGACTACTTTGATAAGAAGACTTCAAACCCCCATTTTAAAGTAGGCTTAGTTGTTTTGAAATGGGATGCAAGAGCTGCCAAGCCGGGTCGACACACTAAATTTGAGTCATTATGGACCGGCCCCTATAAGATTCATACATATAAAAAACAAAATTAATTTGAGCTTGAAATGATGGAGGGTGAACTTAAAGAGATTCCTATGAATGGGATCTACCTGAAACATTTCATTTAAGCAGTATCTCCCATGTATTATAGTTAGATAGTTTCCCTTTCCTTATTGCTCTATTTTCCCAATTTTTTTCCCACTTTTTCTTTTAATAAGTGTTCTATGAACACATGGCCATGGCTCAAAGTCTGTTCAAAATTTTTGAAACTCTCACATCCACTAAATCTCTCTCAAAATCCCAAAATTCACCAAGGTACCTTTACGTAGCCACTTTTATGACATATTTGACATGCTGTCCCACACAGATTTAATAAGATTTACTATTGATTATCGAGTTTTAATGCCATTTTTGAGACTTGATGTGTCATTAAATACCCCAATAACAAGAGTTAAGGCTTAACAATATCTCATCCATTCTTATGTCTACTAAGAAAACCCCTATTACCTACATTTCAATTTATAGCAAAACTTGCTTAGTAAAAGTGCCTTCCCTATTGCAAAGCTTCCATACTTGTTACATAAGTTCACTAATTCCCAGTATAGACATAGATATGAAGGAGGCATAGTCTTCACAATAGGGGTTTGGGATTTAAAAATACATTGATAATCTTCTCACCAACAAATCATATGCTTCAGCCCCTGCACAACCCTTGAGTACCTATCCAAGGACTAGAGTCCTTGAAGTTGGTTATGCGATCAACCCAACAAAGGTGAAGGATTTTATAGATGGAATCATAGACCCAACCCTTTAAAATTCTAATAAATCTCTATGAGAAGGGGCACACCAAAGATGTATCTAGATGGCTAAGGCTAGACAATCTGAAACATTTGGGATGAGGATATGGACTTCTTAATTGGCATAATTCATTGTCTCAGGTGTACATCCGTGCCCCGACTTAGTTGAAATATGCACAAAATTGTTTCATGCACCCTAAAACACCATATAATAAGGTTAATTCATGGTGAAAATTACACTGAAGGCCATTAGGGACATGTTGGCCCTATATCATGACAAAATAGCCACATTTCCCACCATTGCCAAAATGTAAAAAATGTGGGCAAACATTAATAATCAATTGAGGTTTCTCAGATTAGAATTGCAATTAGGGGATGATGATACCATTGTGTCAGTGCTGCCAATAGGAAGGGCATAATTCGCATAGGCTAGTCAAGAGGCACTATCCATGATGGCATTTATTTTTGGAATGAAGGAGGACATAACTGTCTATGATTGGTAAATGGCAATTCTCTTCAGATTAAAAACTGTAGACAAGTATCAAGAGTATTGGTTGGACTTCTCAGAGTAGATTTCCTATTCAATGGTTAACCAACTTAATCACTTCAAATCTAAAGGTGTTTTTAGGTATTCTTCTTATCTATTTCACCTCATATTATATCAAAACTCTAGCATCTTTTCACAATATATGAATTTGAATATGTATGACCCAAGTTTTGGTCATAATAGGACCATTCCTGTGTCTGCATGGACACATATCTTATCCAAAACATCTGACCCATATGAATTTTGGGAAATTTTTGTTTCCCCTGCCTTTTTTCACCTAAGCTCAGAGCCTATTGAAAATAGATTAACTCCAAGTGTCAGAGGTCTCATGACAAATTGCACTATTCCCTATGACTACTTTTTTGGATCTCATCATACCATCATTAGGGTCCATGGTTTTAATGGAGAACCAGTGTTGCTACCCAAGATTTTGAATCTTAGGTTAGCATTCTTAGAGGTCACCCAACAAGTGTCTATGGTTGATAATGACTATGGCACTAGGAAAAATAAAAAGAAAATGTATGATATTCCATGGGCAAAAAAAAACATGGCCCTAGAGGTCAGAGATGCTGAGCACTTATTGCTAAGGAAGATAGCTATCCTGGGTTTCTTTATGATTGAAGATAAATGGAGATATGACCCAAGTAGTTTCATAGCCTTATGTGTTAAGAATTACAAGTCGGTGCTAAAATTGTGCATGAGGGCCATCCCTTTTGGGAAGACAGAAGAAACCCTAAGGAAGATATTCTTGATTTGTATGTAGAATTGACACATTTGCCCTTTCAGGAGGCTAGGCCATGGGAGACATTTTATGTCAAGGAAAAAGTTTTTGACCCTAAAATTAGAATGACTTATAGTTTAAAAAGGGTGTTGAAGAACAAAGAATGGAAACTCGAGAAAATAGAAGCCTATTGGAAGTATAGGCAGGAGATTTGTGAGACAACTCATTCTTTTGGTAATGTAAACTCAGATGAGAAATGGGAGGAAATATGGGATGAATGGCATCAATATCCTATTTCTAACCCTAATACAATAAAACTATAGACACAGGGTGGAGAGTCAGAGGGGGAAGCAAAATGCACTCATACATTGCAGGCCCCAAGACAAACCTCATCTACAGTCACTGTAGTTGTCTGGCCCCAATTTCTCAATACCATAGAAAAATAGAAGAATGTGGTATCCTCACCACTTAGAACTTATTCATTGGTGTTAACCTTTGGGGTTCCAAATTTTGTGTAATCACCACTAACAATAGTGGTAAATGTTGAAGAGAAAGAAACACAACAAGAAGAAAGGCCAAGGAAACATAAAAAGCTAAAACTTCATCCTAATTCAGAGGAGGAGGTAGAGCCCTCACAACATCAACCACTAAGTACATCTATTGCTACTCAGGTACGTGTTATTTCTCCTTCTACTTCTTAGTCTTTTTCTTCTTCTATAGGGGTGGTAATCCCAACTAGCCAAATATTATCCCCTACCACCTCTATTGTGCTAATTTCCCAATTTTCCCCACCTATTACTACTCTGGCCATGTCATCATAGGCCACATCATTGCCTCCCTTTCCCCCCTCTATCCCAAAGAGAATACCTCCCCAAATTTCCCCTAGCTAACATTTGGCTATTCCCTATGGATTGCCATAGGGTTATCCTTTTGTGGGTGGGTATATTGCCTCTCCCTCTACCTTCCAAGCTCAAGCAAATACTGCTAAGAAGGCTAGGGAAGCCCAGATGGATAAAAAAAGGAAGAAAGATAATAAAGCTCTAGTTGCACCACACATGAGGTCATTATTTGACCTAATCTAGTAGTAACTAATTGTGACTCATTTTTCACCTAATGGAGTCAAGCCAAATGAGCAAATACAGCTTCGAGATTATACAATGAGTGTAGTGGCTATGGATATGTCACTTTTCAGACCATAGGATAGGGTTGAGCTACTAAATGAAACCACTTCTACTATATCTACTAATTATTTGAAAGTATCAAAGAAGTTGCAGAAGATAGAGGTTGATATGGCTCAAGAGAAAGTAAATGGTAGCAATCTAGCTATAGAAATCAAAACAAAGAATGATGAAATAAAGAGTCTCAATAAATAGTTGCAAGATACTATTTTTTTATCAGATTCTCTAGGCTATTCAAGTCCTAAATGCTTCTTTGAAAGAAGAGCTAACACAAGAGAAAGCTGTAGTGATAGCCCTAAGGTAGGAAAAAGGCAACACTACAAAAAAAAATGTCAGGAAAACCTGCAACAGGTTACTCAGTTCCAACAGAAGCTGCTGAATGAGCAAAACAATACCGCCACCATACAAGCCCAACTTCAAGTTGAGCAATAAATAACAAACCAATTGACACTTGGAGTTGGCTAATAGGCCAAAAAATGTAGGAGTTTTAAACCTGGTCAAGGAGCTATATGTATCAATATGGAAAAGAATCTCTGAGGAGATTACTCAGCTCAGACCCTCTCTAACTTTCTTGCTAAATGCATAGAAATTATGTGAAAAGGTGGAGACTTCAGTCCAGGCCACTTTATCCACTATCTCTTTGAGATTTTCTAATTCTCAAATGCTGTTGAAAAAGCTATATGACATAACTAATGAAATGTTATCAGTAGTAGGGATTAGTGATAGAATGATTGCTGTAAAAAGGGTGAACGAAGTTCTCAGTTGTAACTCCACAACAATTAATTGCAAAGAGCTCCTAGATGTGGTAAAAGAGGGAGTAAAAGATAAGAAGTATATTGAAGATCTATTGAAATTAGGTCTTCCCTCCCCTTTTTCTAATAGCAACACTATGTTAAAGGTTGATGAGATCAAGCCTTTGTTGTTAGCTAGACAAAATGATCAGTTAGTTTTCCAGGGTTTAACAAATTCTTCATCAGTGCCAGAAGTGGAATTTGTCTTGATCCCTATGGCTCAGCTTGATTTCCAATTGAAGGCTGTAGTTCATATTTTGTAGAGTTTTTTACACAAGGACATCATCAACCTTAATTTAGCCTTCTAGGATTTTCAAAATAAATAGGGACTATCTGATGCTAAATGGTCTATTTATCAGATGGCCTTAAAAAATTTGTGATTTTTGCCACATTTTTTATATATTATGTGGATTATTTTTGAGCAAGCTCAAAATTCCTTAGGGTCACCAAGAACTATAGAGTAAAATACTCTACATTTTTTTTTAAGTTTCAATTGTGTGCTCTAGTTTTTGACCTTGCATGTTTCAGTTTTGAGGCAGTGAAGGTTTTGACACAAAGCACGGGCGTGTTTTAGTTTTGAGGCAGTGAAGGTTTTGACATAGAGCATGGGTGTAGGTTTTCCTTTTGCCTAAGTTTTGTCTAAGTCTCAAAGTCACGTAGAACATGCCAAGTGTCATTAGCCTAGACACAATATAATTTTTATAAGTTGCATGGAACATGCCATGTGTCCTATTATATACTCGTGGAACACGACAAGTGTCAGCATCCACATTTTAGTTTATTATAAGTTTTAAAAGCTTCTTTCAATAAGCTTCTCTCAGAGTCCTTTGGAAGGCACCAAGTGGAAACTATGAAAGGTTTTAATATGTTTCTCTAAATGTAGCAAAAAGTGCCATGTGTCCCTTGTTAAAGCTTGGTAGAGACTGCCAAGTGTTAACATCCACATTTTCTTCCTTTTGTTTCATTATAGAGAAAGGAATGTGGTGGGCCTTAAGGGAGTTGCTAAAGTAAGTGGAGCATGCTAAGTGTCATCATCTATGTGAATCTAAATGAGTCCCAAATGTTTTTATAGTGTTTCTAAAGCTCAGTAGAGACCACCACGTGTCATCTTTCGCAAGACTCTCAAAAGGTATCTAAAGCTTCTATAGACAAGTGGAATCTACCACATGTCACTTGTTAAGACTAGAGGATGTTGCCAAGTGTCCTCACATATTTCATAGTGGAAAATGCCATGAGTATCTGTTTCAGGTAATGAACTTGTAGAGAGGCTCACCATTTTAGATCTAAAAGATATTTTTTGTTAGACACTTCCAGTTAAGTTCTAGTTCGGTTAAACCATTGGGATTTGATCATGCAGACAATATTGAGCTAGTCCTATGCTATAAATATGGGTTTAAATCATAGGTTCAAAATAAGGAGAAGAGAAAAGGAGAGAATTTTTTGCAAATAGTTTGTTATCAGAGATTTACAGGAAGTATTTTAGACTTTCTTGTTGTGGCCAGTAATATCATTTGCCTTTGTTTTATTTTCTTAATTCAAAAAGTTTGTATAGCTATGCATGTATCAGTGCCTTGTATGTGACTCTAAAATTAATAAGAAGACTGAGTTCTGTGCCTTTGCTAATATTTTCTATGTTATTGCAAAATCATCTAAATTTGTGAGCCTTTGATTCTATTTGTTTTCATATTTTACATTGATCATGCATTATTTGCTCTTTAATGTAATTGAATCCTAAAGATAGCTTCACTGTGCTTAGTATTAAGGAACGAATCATACTCAGGTGCATTTCCATAGTTAAATTTTCTTTCATTACATTGGTGATTCCATTTAATTTTTATCCCTTTTCCCACAATACGCTTGAAATAAAGAAGAGCCAGCTTCTTTAAAATCTGGAGGTCGTTTCAAGTCACAAGTCCCACATTCCTAAAACTTCCCATGTTGGTGTTGGAAATAGTGAAATTTTAAGCATCAACACATATCAAACCAAACATGGTATTTATCTTTGGAAATCTTAAGAGTCACATTTCAACCTTTTACAAGTGCCACACTTTCCAAAGAGGCTATGCAAGTGCCATTTTCTCCTTTTTTCAAAGAAATCTACCTTTTCTCTAAAAAACATACCATATTTTCAATAATTTCAATTATATAAGACTTATAATGACACATGGTACATGACATAAAAATTTTACACTTACACATTTACAAATAAACCCAAACAAAGCATTAAATTTACCTTTTTAACCCCTCAAATGACCCAAAAATGATATAAGGTCATACAAACTAATTAACCAAATCCAATATAACATTAATTGAAATAAATTAACCTATTAAACAACTCATGAAAATATATTATACCCATTTATCAACTTATAAATTCAATTTTTTTTACTAGGGGTGCCCCAATTTGACCTAAAAATCAAATTTGGTCAACCGTTACCAACCTGGAGACCTCCAAGGGACTTGGTGCCTCTGTAAATGTGTTTATGAGGTGTCATTATGAGTTTTTAAGGTGATATATGTCCCTTAAATTAATTAATATTTTCATAAGGAATCTAAGATACATCAAAACCATGCAAGAAACCTCCTCTAAGCTCTGTTTAGTAGAAACTAAGGTAGTTTAGCATTTTTAAGGGAATATCAAATGTTGATTTCCTTGGTTTTTCAAGCCTTTTGGATGATTATTCAGGTGTATGTATTTAGGATGGAATAATTCATTATTAAATAATAATCATGTTGGTCACCATGTCACATATTCCTCTTAGTCCCTAGAGAGGCCTACTTGGGCAAAAAATCACTACCTAAAACACTCATATTTTAAGGCACCTTCAAGAAGCATCATGTTTATTGGTGAGGGTAGGTGTTTGTAAATATTTTTGTTCTAAATTATATACATGGTGATATTTTTACATTTTAATACCATAAGGACAAGTACAATGATACTATTCAATCTATAATCTATACAAACATGAACCTATAGCTTAACAAGGCACATATAAGTTTTCTATACAAGATGAACTTGTCTCCAAGGTCAATAAATTGATAATATGGTTGAATTTATTGGTAAAATAATTAATATTGAATAAAAATGATGTTAATTAGAGATAAAAATACAAATTTAATGTTGAAGCTACAACCATAGTCAATAAAGGTGGCTTGTGTGTGGTCATGTGAGAAGGCCTATGTGTCAAAGGAGGAAGTTCAATTTTCATTTATTCATGAGGTGTAATAGTGGTGGTATAATTATTTTAAAGACATATTAAAGGATATATTAATTACATATTTTTCCCTTAATCCCAAAACTCCAAAATAGTGACCTATAACTAGCTTAAGGGGAGTCAAACTAAGTTTGAAAGACAATAAAGAAGTCGAGTGAAATGAAAGTTAGAAGTTTGAATATGAACAATAATTAGTTGAATATTTTAAAGATAGATATAATTTTATTAATATTATTTAAAATTAATAGGCCTCTATTCAATCATATCTTAGCTACCTATAATTAACTCAGTGAACATACAATTAGCCAATCTAAGATACAATCAACCTATCTATAGTGTATGAGAAGGCTTGAGGAAATAAGGAAACTTGAAGTTCGTGTATAATTTCATGGGTTACCAGGGAATTTTTAATTCATGTCACATAAATTTTAAGGTCTTGTTACATTCATTTCTTGACATTAGTCTATACAAATAACATAAAATATCCACGTACAACTAGTATACCTACAGGCAGTCAAATGTAATAATGAAGATGTGGATATGGGTAATGAAGGTAATGGTAATAAGTGAGTTTGGATATTATTTTTTATGAGATAATATTGAGTCTTTAATAGTATCCATTTATATTTATGGATTGAGAGAGAAGATCATACTCATACAAGGCAAAACTCAATCACTAACATAGTCTAATATAAATCTAAAGGATAACCCAATCACAAACTAAGTGAAAAGAGCATGATTTAATGAAAATTTGGTAGAATGATAGTGTAAATTAGTGTGATAAGCTCCATTAGGACCTCTATTAATTTTTAATTCAATGGATGAAGAGATAAACTCAGGGTATAGACCTCTAGGGTTAATATACATAATTTGGTTTAAAACCCTCAGTGGTAAAGATCAATGTTTCAAACATATCATGGAATTTTAGTGATTTATTATATAATCATGTATCATTTATTGAATCATAAAAAACATGTTTTAGGCCTTTTTTTTTAGTTAAAGTGAGTTATGAGGTCTTATGACTCTAATGAGCTTCATCAGCCTTTTCCACACATAGTCACCAGCCTGAGAGGTTGTTTTGAGGTGTGAGAACTTGTTGTAGAGGAATCATGAATGTTTTAAGTTATATAAGGTGTTGATTTGGGTATTATTATTTATATTCATAGATATATTTTAGACATTAGGTCACACAACTTCATGAACAATCATCAAAAGGATGTAAATAACCTTGTTTTACTTAAGTAGGAGCCCAAGAGGCCATTTTATTTGCTCAAAATTTTCATGATAAGATGCATGGGAAATAAATACCATATGATATTTTATATGAGTCATCCTACCACAAATTATTGGATTTTTTTTTGGAAAGGACCTCTATCCTTTAGGAGTCATTGTTGAGAACTAAAACCCTCATAAAACCCTTCAATTGACCTGATTGGAAAGATATGAAAATTGATGCCCTCCACATAATTTTTTTGACTTATAAATGATATTTATGATGTTCACCACTCTCCTAATATTAATTTCTATGTGTTTTTTCATAGGTACAGGTATTGTACCATATGGTATAATGCAAAATAAGATGTTTTAATCCTGATTGTGAAGGTATAGATAGTGAAGTGACAACAAAAAAACTTAAAGATGTTTAAAGTGAATTAATAGAGGTGTAATTATCATCTAAATTCTTCTAAAATTTCCTCAAAGAGTTACACAGTGCATGCAAGTTGGACATTAGGCCCAATGGTGTGAAGAACTCAATTTTGCAAGTAAAAACCAATTATGAAGACCAATGGGTGCCATGAAGGAATTAGATATCAATTATTGAGTTCTTTAATGGTAATATAGGTACCATTAAGTCATTTTAAGGCATAAAAACCTACAATTTTCTTTAAAAAATCTCCAACTACTCTTCAAGCATAAAAATGCCTAGGTTTGCAAAGGGGCATTTCATTGTTTGCCCATCTACAGGATGTTACATAACTTTAAATTTGGAATGGATGATGGTATTTTTTTGGATAAAATTAATAAAAAACTTTTGGATTGTTTCACATGTGTGGGTGGTCTTTTACAACTTTGTCTTTTTAGGCCTAGGAGTCCTAATTAAACATAATTGGAGAGGAAAATGAAGGAAAAAATATACTTCTATTTGGATTTGGATAATGAATTTTTTTAAGAATATGTAATGGGATAAATGTTACTAAAATTTTTTCCCATATTTATAGTGTGATCCATACATTCTTCTAGACAAGGACTTTACCACTTTTTAGGGATACAAAGAATGAGTGAAAAAGCATGCTATAGGAGAAAAATTACATATTTTGGGATACTTATGTTTGAGAGTTGTTAATGATTTCATGGTGACATTATGGAGGTTTAATCATGAGTGGATTAAGTTCTTTGATAGACTAAGTAATAATGACAAAGTGTGTAATGTGTTTGTCCTAGTGTGCTTAAAGGGAGTTTGGTTGATTTTCAGTTTTGGCATGATTAGAGATGTTCAAGGATGAGTATGATGATTTTATCATGTGAAATTTATCCTATAATTGGTCAAGGATGATTTTATAACTTATGTACATTATTTTAATTCATCTAGTAGTCCATATTTTTCATCTAGATAGTTTACGTCTAGTGGCAAAAAATCTGAGTAGGCAATTTACTAATGTCACCATTACCATGTGTGGATCAGTTAGGGGGAGTTGGTCATATAGATATGATAAAATTAGTCCATAGTTTATATTAAATAAATATAATGTCATTAACATAATCATAGTCAAAGATATGTGGGTGTAAATTTGGGCTCCTAGGGAGTTTGACAGTATTTTCCCATACTTAGCCAAATTTGCATGAGGCAAGAAAGAGCCAAGTATAAAGTTTAGTGATGGAATATCTAACACATGTATATTTTTTAGAAAAATATGATAATATAATTTTGTTCTATTTTGATCCTAGTTGATTTTTTCTAAATTTTAGGTCATGCATTGAAGCACATCAAAAGATGTCCATGTGCAAAGTTGGCCTTCGAAGCATTTATTGACATTGTTGGCTCTATGGTAAAAACATCTAAATAAGAATTTTTATGTCATTTTATCTCTCACATGTGAAGGTTATAATATAAGTTTGTCACATATTTTTATTATCCTATGTTAGGATATCACATGGTCTAAATTTGAGATCATACGAGTGAGTGAGGTAAAAGTTATTGAGGTTCAAAGTTGGCTTCTCAAACATATTACAATGGTCCCTATACTTAGTCAATTTTGTAAGAGTTAACGTTTAGGACCAAATGGAGATATAATGGTTCATAGGTGATCATATATATTGATCTAATAGTTCATTTTCAGTCAAATAGGTCAAAGTAATAGTTATTTAATGCTGAGCAAAGGTAAAGGATAAAGATCTAACTGTAAGCAGGTATTTATACATATTGATGAATAGTGAGCACTATAAGATAAGGATCATGATGATACATAGAGATATATTGTATGCATTGAGTAAACATTGAAATATTACATTATATGAGGTCAACTTTTTAAATTTTAACTATGACCATTTGAATTCAAATAGTTGAATTTATCAAAGGAAAAATTAGTGCTTTGTATTTTGGTCATATCTTTCGATCAATGTAGAATTTTATCATGGTGTAAAATGAAAAGTGGTATAATAATATAAGGAAAATATATAAATATGTATTTTAATATATAAAATTATGTATTGGTAAAGATATTGAGATCCAAAGTTGACTAGGTATTTGTGCATATTCTACAAGTAACCCAAGAAGGGTATTTTAGCTTATTTTAATGTTGTTTATATATCTCATTATGAATTAGATATATGGGAGTGTTTTATACTCCATAAGGATGCTATTTTTTCATTATAAATGTTTGATTAATCATATTTAATATGAAAAAAGGTTTACAATTTGACTCTATATTCATTCATGGTGACTGTGTGCACAAAATATTGTTTAAGCAATTTTTGCTTAAGTTGAAGGGTAATGTAATGGATATGAACACTTAATAAGGACATATAGATCATGTGGAATGGGTTAATGAGTTTGAAAAGTGTTGTTTTTTTCTTAATTTTCTTAGAAAAGTGTCATAGATTTGAATGGGTCTCCATATGACCTAAAAGTTACTTAGGCCTATTTGAAAGTGGATTGTGCTTAAGTATGACCCATGTGAGATGAATTAATGGTGAAGGCATGTGTTGTGGCAAATAATAAATATTTTTAACTTGTTAATCCATGATTTTTATATATATATTGGAACAAAATGTGTTGGTTTCTAGACTTGGATGGGAGATTTGAGGGGAATACATGTGAGATAAGTGTAAGGTGTTTATGAGAGTTGTGGAGTGAAGGAGAGGTAGAGTGCCTAGTTGATGAGTCAATAAGTATAAAAATATATTGAATATGTGTATGACCTTTAAGTCATCTTCACATGTTAGAATATTTATCTTTAAATATTAGGATATATGAAGAGGTCTAAGTATATATATGAGGATAGTTTGAGTGAAGAAGGAGAAATATTGTGGCATGCCTACATGAGAGGCATGTATGAGATAGAGAGAGAGTTTATGCAGTGGTTAGAAAACAAAGATCCATCATTAGGTGTTGGATACATTAGTTCTAAGGTGGAGGTTTTCAAAGGAGGGTCTAAATGACATGATCTTATTTAGGGGTAATTGATCCTTGTGAAATAAATGTTTCACTAAAGTCCTTTGGTCAAAAGGATATGATCAAGGCTAGATGGTCTAAAGAAGTTTATCACTCTCTTTTTTATAATTTATTATAGGATATTAGTCCATGTGTAATAAAATTGAGAGTGGGTTTTATTCCACATGAGGGTTTCCCAAAGGACCTTTCTATTATGTGTTTGGTCTTATGTATACATTGAATGGATGAACTCTCTTATTAATGTTGCTTGATTAGTTTGATATATGTTGATTGATTAATATTTTGAAAAGACTAAAATTGAAATTTAAATATCTAGGTTCACTGATTCAAATTCCACTTTCAGTGATTTTACCTCTAACAATTGGTATCAGAGAGAGTCCTTTGGTAAAGGATTGATAACTTAAAGGAGATACAAGGTAAAATATGGGTAGTCATCAAGGAGGTTTATCTACTAAGCAAGCATTGATGTTCAATGGATCCAATTATGCATTTTGGAGTTTTATGATGAGGACATACATTATGTCCCTAGGGTTTGATGTATAGAAATCTGTTGTGGATGGTTATTTTGCTCCTACTATTCCTCTATCTAGTTATATAGACAAGTTATTTGAGAATAATTCCAAGCCAATGAATGCTATTACCTGTGGTCTTTTAGAGACTAAATACATCAAGGTAATCCATTATAAATCTTATAAAGAGATATGGGATAAAATGTAGATCATTAATGAAAGATATTCAAAGGTCAATCTTGGTAAGTTGTAGACTCACAAAAGGCAATTTGAAAGTCTCAAGATGAATGAATAATATTATATGGCATCCTTTCTGTAGAGATTTGATGAGATTGTGAACAACATCATAGGTCTCAGAGAAAACCTTGAAGAAGTTACTATAGTTCAAAAGGTATTAAGGTCCCTATCCTCCAAGTTTGATCCTAAATTATCTACTATAGAATAAAGTCATGATATTTTTTAGATAAAGTTAGATGAACTATATGACATCCTTACTGCCTATTAGATGATAAATAATGATAATATAACACCAAAGAAGGAAGAAAAATTCAAGACTGAAATGAATCCAAATAACAAATTCCAAGGTAAGAAACCTAAAGAGGATGACATTTTTGATATATATGAGGATGAACTAATTACATTGATTTCAAGGAAATTTATAATAGGTTTAGGTAAGTATAAAGGTAAACTATCCCTCAAATGCTTCAATTATGGTGAGATAGGAAATTTTGCTAATAAGTGCCCTCATAAGTATAAGATAGATGATGATGAAGAAAATAATAAAGGTCATGATGATGTAAAGAGATAATTCAAGTTAGATAAAAGCAAAAAAGGGATTTAGATGGTTTGACAACAATAAGTACTTCAAGGACAAGAATAATCTCTATACTAATGAATATTGCATCTCATCAGATGAAAGTAAAGCTAGTGACTTAGAGCATGATCATGAAGATTATGCTCTTGTTAAAGATGAAGCCATGTTCATGGATGAAGAAGGTAGTTACTCACATCAAATGTAGTCTACTTGGAGTGATTAAAATGATGATGAATATGAGGTTGACTATGAGACTATTTTGAAAAATGCTCTTAAAGAATTGAAGATTGAAGAAGATGAATTCTCAACTCAAATACTATGAGGAAAAAATTATTATATTTAAGGAAAGAATGAATGAAGACACTAAGGATCATGAAGATATGGTTAAGCATCTCATTTGTCAATTAGAAATCCTATCTATAAGCCTAAAAGATAAATAAGATGAATGTTCAAGGTATGATTATGATATTATGTATTTGAAACATGAGTTAGATAAGTTTACAAGCAAGTGAAATCATTTGTCAAGTTTGATAAAAGTTCTAATAATCTAGATGATCTCCTAAAGAATAAAAATTTAACTAGTAATAGATCTAGATTGGGTTTTGATAATGATCCTAAAGTTGCTTCTCAAGTTGACATGAATGACAATGAGAGAAAGGTGGATGATCCTTGGAGGAAAAAACATCAAATAAGGAATGAAGGTGCTGGTAGAATGAATACAAATTAGATAAAACAACCAAATATCATGAGGTATGCAAGTTTCAATGGTTACTATTACACATGTAATCAATTTGGTCATAGGGATAGAGAATGCAAGAGACCTATTAAAAATGAATTTGATTAGAACTATCAAGTAGGTAATCAGTCAAAAAGAGTATGAAAGGTTGAGTGTTTAAACTGTCATGATGTGGGACACTTTGAAAAACATTATCTGAACAAGGTAAGACAAGCTAAGTTTCAATCAATGAGTACGGTCTACTACAACTATGAATAGAGATGTCACATTGATAGATTTTGCAAGTAAAGGTCTATAAATCAAAATAAGTTAAATTAGGCTCCAAGAGTGCAAGGAAAAAAGGAAAGTTAACTCATGGAAACCAAAGGTGGTAAGTGTGATTCATGATGAGATTTTAGGTCTAAGTGATCTATTTGATATGGTGGAAAATACTTTAGAAGGTGAATAATTCCAAGAGATCTCATTAACTACTCATGTTGTGAATAAGAAGACCAAGGCACTAGTTAAGGCTAGTCTTGAGATGTGTATGAATATAATTGAACATCCTATTATTTTTGAGAAAGCTTCATATAGAGAACATCAATTGACAGTGCTCAATGATGAGGTTTTAAGCTATAAGGTTGTTTCTTCAAAAGAAAAGGTGTCAAGATTCCATAGTTGTTCCATGTGTTTTCAATCCTATATTAGAAGAGAAGGATAATGATATATAAAAGGAGCCAATTGTCATAGTTTATACTAAAGAGAAGATAAACAAGAGCAAGACTCTTACATTTATACAAGGATTCTAGTGGTTACTGAGGAGATGTGGGCCACTCCTAGCTTCAATTTTTTTTAGAGGATTGTGGTGCAAAGGATATCTCTATCTATGATTCTTAAGATAATCCTTTTAGTGGAAAATAAAGTGTTGTTTTTATGTTCTTAATATGGTCTTAGAAGGCTAGAGATAAGTGTTTTCAATTAGAGGAGGTATGTCCAGGTGGAAGATATGCTATGGTGACATCAAAGTGATGTCATAACTATATATGTTCAGTCTAAAAGATTAAAATGGGTGTTTTTAGTTGGAATAATGAGGTTGATGCAATGTCAAAAGGGATTTTGATGCTTAGAAAGGTCTACAAGAAATTTTAGAGGTGTGCATTGACTAGAAGGAGGTTTGTTAACCCTATTTGTTTTAAGATTCTAGGGTTTTGGGATATGTGATAAAATTGGTCTACCTTATGATTTAAGGTATAATTATTATTAATACATTTAATGTGATAAAATAAATTTCAAAACATGCTTCATAGAGATTTTAAGGCTTATGGTTTTCAAGTTATTCATGTTTTTGTCAAGATGGAAGCCTAATTGACAAGTTGGTTTATGAAATAAGTATGTTATAGAAGATGAGATAGGTAATGAAAATTGGTATGCTTAAGGGGGAGTATGAGATTACTTGAGATATGAGTTTTTAAGTATTTATGGTATGTATATTGAAACATGTGGGCTTTACAAGTTCTAGGTAGGGCTACAAGGAATCTAGATAGGCCAAGTATGAAGATTTGATTTTTTTGCTTAGAGTTTCAAAAAGGGAAAGGTATGAGAATTTAAAGGTGAGTTATTAGAATTATTATATAGCATGTTTCCTATTTTATGTGTGCCATGAAGTTATGTTGGTGGTCCATGAGGTGGTTTGAGATAGAAGGATAGTAAGTCTATATGGTGGTTTTTCATGATGTATGGAGATCTGAAGATGTTCAAAAGGTGAAATGGATCATAAATATTAAGGGGAGTTCCTATAAAATGTTTCTTAGTGAGTTTCATTATATTTAAGTTATTTTTTTTTGTTTTATCTTCATTATTGATATTGCTTAATTGAAGAAGAGTGTTAGCATGAAGCAAGAGGAAGTTATCAAGGTAAGAAGAGGTTGGCTTAAGGTAAGGGTGAGATTGTATTATCTTTATAAGATTTTAATTTCATATTGATGGTATTTTCAATTCCTTATGATTAGTTTTTTTCCACTTTTTCATTGTGTCAAAGGGGGATAAAGTTCCTATTATGAGAGTACTTGAAGAGAAAGAAGGTGAGTTGAATGATGTTTGTTGGCATCAATGACAAAGGGGGAGATTGTTGGATAATTTTCAATGATGTCATTTTGATTTAATGGAGGTGTCCTAGTGAGTGGATGATGTGATTTTATATCCCAAGTAATAATGACAAAGTGTGTAATGTGCTTGTCTTAATGTGCTTAAAGGAGGCTTGGTTGATCTTTAATTTTGGCATGATTAGAGATGTTCAGGAATGAGTATGGTGACTTGAGCATGTGAAATGGGTCATATAATTGTTAAATCATGATTAGAGATATTATGTGTATGAGTGGAATTTATTTGGTAGTCCATAGTTTTCATCTAGATATTTAGGGTCTAGTGGTAGAAAATTTGAGTAGGCAGTTTGTTGACATAACCATTGCTATGTGTGGATGATTCAAGGGGAGTTGGTCATATGTTTGTGATCACATTAGTCTCTATATTTTGTGTAATAAATATAATTTCATGCACCTAATCACAATCAAATATATGTGGGTGCAATTTTTGGCTCCCAGGCAGTTTGACATTATTTTCCCATACTTAGCCAAATTTGCATGAGGCAAGAAAGAATTGAGTAGTCAATTTGGTGATGGCATATATAAATTTTTTGGATGTTTAATAGCATGAATATCATATATTTTTTTAAAAATTTTTATCCTAGTTTATTTTCACTAAATTTTGGGTCATATGTTGAAGCACCTCAAAAGATATGCATGTCCAAAGTTGGCCTTCTAGGCATTTATTGACATTATTAGCTCTGTGGTAGAAAAATCTGAGTAAGTATTTTTATGTTGTTATATATCACACATGTGATGTTTATAGGATCAATTTGTCACATGGTTGGATTATCCTATGTGACAAGATCATATGGTCCAAATTTGAGATCATACAAGTGAGTGAGGTAAAAGTTATTGAGGTTCAAAGTTAGCTTCTTAGACCGATTACAATGGTCCTTATACTTAGTCAATTTTGCAAGAGTTAAATTTTAAAACCAAATGGAGATCCAATGGTTCATGTTAAATCATACATATTTATCTAATGACATGTTTCAAGTTAAATAGGTCAAAGTAATAATTATTTAACATTGAGAAAAGGAAAAGGAAAAGGATCTAGCGACGAGTGGGTGTTCATACAGATTGATCGAATGATGAGTGCTATAAGATAAATACCAAGATGATATTAATAGATAAAAATTATGAATTTATTAAATATTATAATATTATATGAGATGAGGTTAACTTTATGAATTTTAACTGTGATTGTTTGAATTCAAATATTTGAATTTATCAAAGGAAAAACCAGTGCTCTATAGGTCATATCTTTTGATCGATGTAGAATTTTCTCATGGTGTAAAAATCAAAGTAGTAGAGGACTCCAATAAAATATATAAATATTTATTTTAATATATTTAATTATGTATAAACAAATATATTGAACTCCAAAGTTGACTGTGTATTCATGCATGTTCTGCAAGTAACCCGAGAAGGGTATTTTAGCTCATTTTGATGTTGTTTCAATATCTCATAATGAATTAGATATATGGGAGTTTTGTATACTATGTAAATATGATTTATGTGAATTATGAAGGTTTTAAAAATATTATTTAGTATTAACAAAGGTTTAAAAGTTGATTATGTATTCATTCATGTTGACTGTTTGTATATAATATTGTTTAATTGATTTGTGCTTAAGTAGAAGGGTACTATGATGGATATGGACACTTAATAAGGACATATATATCATGTGGCATGGGTTAATGAGTTTTAAAATTTTTCATATGTTATTATTTTTCTCAAAAAAATGTCAAAGAGTTGAATGGGTCTCCATAGGACTTAAAAGTGACTTAGGCCTATTTGAAAGTGGATTGTGCTTAAGCGTAATCCATGTGAGATGACTTAAGGGTGAAGGAATGTGTTGTGGCCAATAGGAAATATTTTTATATTTTTAAGTCATGATTTATCTACATATAGTGAAACTAAATGTGTTGGTTTTTAGACTTGGATGGGAGATTTGAGGGGAAAACTTCTGAGATAAGTGTAAGGTATTTGTGAGAGTTGTGGAGTGAAGGAGATGTAGAGTGCCTAGTTGATGAATCAATTAGTATAACAATATTTTTACTATGTGTATGACCTATAATTCATGTTATTAATGTCATAATACTATTATTTTAATTATAGGATATGCAAAGAGGTCTCAGTATGCATATGAGGATAGTTTTACTGAAGGAGAAAGATTCTCGCATGCCTATATGGGAGGCATTTATGAGATAGAGAGAGAGAGTTTGTGTATGAGTTATAAAATAGAGATCCATCATTAGGTGTTGAAGACATTAGTTATAAGGTAGAGGTGTTCAAAGGAGGTCTATAGGACTTGATCTTCTTTAGGGGCAATTTCTCCTTGTGAAATAGGTGTTTCACTAAAGGCCTTTGGTCAGGAGGATATTATCAAGGCTTGTTGGTATAAAGGAGTTAATATGTCTCTTTTTTGTAATTTCTTATAGGATAGTAGTCCATGTGTTGTATAATTGAGAGTGGGTTTTATTTCCTATGAGGGTTTCTCATAATAACTTTGTGTTATGTGTTTGATCTTGTGTATGCATTGAATGAATGAGATATCTTGTTAATTTTGCTTAATCAAGTTGATATATGTTGATTATTTAATAGTTTTAAAGGACTAAAATTGAAATTGAAATATTTTTGCTCACTAATTCACCCCCCACTTTTATTAATTGTACCTGTAATAACTTGATGTTTATAAATTCCTTGTTTCAATTATTAATTCATTTTGATAAGCCTTTCATGAATAAAGTTTATCTAGTTGAAATCAAAATCCATTTTTTTCTCTCCTATGCCTCTTTGCACATGTGAAGGAATTAAGTGTTTAAAATCACTAAATGATGTATATACATTATTAAAGAGGCTTTATTAATGTTAATATCTCCTTCCTATGCATAATCAAGTTATAAGTAGTCATGAATTTGTTAGGAGAAGGATTCAAAGGTTGAAAAGGTCTCTAGGACTCCTAAAAAGACCCTCCTTCCTTCCAATGCTTTGTCAAAGAGGATAAAGTTAAAGAAATTGAAGAAGCCTTATAAAATTCCAAGAATGATGGAGAGATATTTTAAATAATTGGATAAGGTTTAAATGTATAAAGTAATGAGTAATTGACTAAGAATTTAAGGCTTATTTTCAAGGAGGTGACTTCTTCACCAAGAATATAGGGTGTGCAAGTAAAGATCTAGGAAATTGTATGGGTTAAAGACTAAAAATGATCACTCAAGACTTATTAAAATTTCAAAGCTAGTGTGCCTCAACCTCTTTTTCAAAGTTTATATGAGAGATAATTAAGGAACTAATATGTTAGAGTGGGCCAAGGACATATGAATGTCCATCCCCCAGTTTTTAGGATTTTACATTATCTCTCTCTTTTTTCTCAATTCTCTATATGTAAGCCTATTTTTGGTATTTGAAACAATAATTAACTTTATTTGTGTCAAGTACATACTCATAAATATAATTTTACTTTCTTATTTTGAATTAATAAGACTTAATTCATACCTCCTCAAAGCTTGTGACTAGTGTATGTTCATGGTTAGTTGATGAATGATAGTGATAGTTTATGCTTCCTTTCATTTTGTCTTCTCATTTTTATCTATTTAAAGGTGTTAGCTCATACTTATAGGTTTCATTATGTTATTTAATAATCTTGTATGTATGTAAAGTTTAAGCTTTCTTAAGTGTCTTTGAGAGACCTATTGATTAGTTACCTTAGATCATGCATCAAACTAAGCCTCTATGTGAAGTGTTGATGTTTAGAGACTCTCATTTGAGAAGTGAAATTAGGTCCATGTTCTTATTAATCCTTTTTAGTGAATAATATACAAGTTTAGGACACATTTTGGTGTATCATCTTAGTTAGATAGGTTTTCCTTTCAGTTTACCTTTTTATCTTTTCCCTTACAAGATGGTAGTGTAGAGTAGAGATCCTAAATGATACATAAAGGGGATTATCCATTATAATATATAAATTTAATCCATATTTAGGCCACCCATAGCTTGGGATTGTTTCTAGGTTATTGCAGACTGTGAAGTCTTGAAACAACTTTCATAAGGGTGGAAGTCTAGTAGATAACAGTAACCTCATTATCAAAAAATTATTTTAAACATCTAAGTACTACACAAGGTATTATGTGAATATTTTTAAATCTAAGGGAATCCAAATAAAATATAGAACACTCCTACACTAGGTACTACTTTAAAATTGGTGGGCACATATACTATACCAAACTATATTAGTAATCTGATCTCACTAATAGAAATGTAAACATGGACATTTAAGCCCTTAATGACTATTATTTTAATAATAATATCTTTATTTTTGTATCCAATTTGAGAGAAATTTTCATAGTGAATATATTCACACTTGAACTATTATCAACTATGACACTCTATATAGGCTGATGGTCAATTTAATCTCAATTTAATAAAGTGTGAAAGTTAGTACCATCATTAAATATCTCATTATATAGTAATGTGATAATTGGTATAAATGGAATTGAAGCATGATATGTGAAAATTATTATATTCAAATGATGTTGTGCCTTTATATGATGATGATAAGAAATAGGTGGAGGAGGTAAATTACATGTGTAATGCACTCTTGATTTATTTATTATCTCTTGATTTTTATTCTTAGGGAAGGGATCAATGAATATATTCATTGTTTGACTCTCACTTGGTTGTGATTTTGTAATATTAGTAAACATACCCACATAAATGATGTTTTCATCTATCAAATAATGTGTTAATACAAAAATAAATATGATCAAATAATTTTAGAATAGGTTTACTAAGATAAAACTATTTAATGGGAGTGAGTGATATAAGGTTAGATTTTTATAAATTTTATAACACCTTGTATCTATATTATTTCAAGTTGGTAAACTATCTCCTTGGAGGAGATGATAATATAGTACACAGAGTAGGTTCTAAAACTGCATAATTTTTTTATTACTTATCATTCTTATTTTAATTTAGCCTCACCTTTTATGTTATCTTACTCATATTTTTTCCATGATATTTATAGAATAGGTTGGTTACATACTTATACTTATTCATCTCTAATAGATTAACCTCTTTTTCCTTAAGTGTGTGACATAAATCCATGAATGATAGATACTTCTTAAACATAATAAATTCATGTAGAGGTGGAAGAAAATTTTATTATAATATGTCTTGAAATTCCTTATCTACCATAAAATTCCTCATCTTGTATAACATGGTTTTATACCAAAATACATAATTTGAGATATGATCATTGGATTCTTATTTAAGCTAATTAATCTGGGCATATGAAATATTTTCACTTATATTGATTGAGAAATGTGAAAGGAACAAATATACCAAATAATCAAATGCATGAACTAACTAATGTGAAAAATCATAAAACCATCTTAGAGCATACTCTTTTAAAATTATGGTAAATAACTTGGTTAACTACTTATTTTGGATGCATAATATAAATATGTTGTGTGGAAAGCTCTCAAATGTTTCTCAAGGTCACTTTTTCCATTATACAAGGCAAGATTAGGTTCCAAAAAAGTAGTTGGTAAAATATATTATTAAATATGTTGAACCAATAAATTATGAAATAAATTATGTGAATCAAGTGTGTGATTAGGTTTCAAAGAACTATTTTCCATTTTAACAACCTAGTTTGCAAATCTAGAGTGTTTTAAATAAGGTATTGTACATTAGAAATAGAATGTGTGTTAACCAAAGGTAATGTCAAAAGTGGTTGAGTATATTTTTTCATGTTGATATACTATAACCCTTGGGTTTCATCCATAATATACATTGGTAGAAAATTTGTATTGGATAATGTAGATAAAGGTAAGGAACCCACAACAATAAATTTATTAGATGATTGAGAAATGCTTGAATTTTTTATTTCCAAAATATTTTTCATAATCTTATTAAAATATTGAGGTTCAAAAATTATTTATTAGATATTATTAATAAATGCCACTTTATTATTCTTTGGTAATCCATCATTATGAGGTGGAAATGCATCTTCATGCTCATATTGAGATTTAATTTTGTGTTTATTATATTTTCATGATTTAAAGTATTATCATGCACATTTACATATTCATATTTTTTAATGTTATCTAAAGGTATTGATATACCCTTTTTCTTATCCATCTTATATGATTTATAAAAATAAAAATGAGTGTGATCAACTTGAGTATCACTTAGTATAACACTTATTCTAAGAGAGGCAGAAAAAAATTCTTAGATGCATAAAATATGAAATATAAAATTGGAATATTATTGTTAAAAAAGAGATTATAAAATCTAAAAACCCTAATACAATAATTAGAAATAATAAAAAGAAGGAAATAAATGCTAGCAACATGATCTGTTAGTGTTTGAAATATTCAATCAATAGACAGGTTCACCAATATGTTTTTTTAAAATTATATATTATGAAATTTTAATCTAGCTATGATAAAATTTTATGTAAAATTAAAATGTATAAAGTATTTAATAAATATATAATACTGATTTGAAACTTACTATTTATAAAAATATGCTAAAAGGGGAAAATAATAGATAAAAATAATTTAGTTGGCACTTAAATTTGATTTACTATAAAAGTGACTATATGATCATCTATGAGAATATATGATATGACCATGAAATAATATCAAGACTCCACTTGAATATGGGACAAGTCCACACTATTCAGACAAGTTTAAATTATGTTATCATCTATAGGGTGCACTAACATAAGTAGGGTGTTTTCCTTATATCTAAATTTAGACTAATATGCCTTAACCTATAGGTACTATGTGTGTGGTTGGATATATTTACTTGGATATGAGAGAAGTTTTGTACCTTTTACTTCACTTAGAACCCTATCTCAATTGATTTGTAATAAATGTAATAAGTTATGGAAAAATGGTTAGTGGTTGAATTTATTCTTGACTTCAACACCCATATGTTGATCATTGCATACATACCAATACTACGAAAATGGATCAAACTACATGTATTTATCCCATGCTATAATGGTGTGTGTGAAATACTAGTGTAATTTTATATGCTAGTGAAATCTTGCTGTAATTATGTGATTTAGCAATGGATTTTGGACTTGGTGTATTTAGACTTATCTCATGGATATTTAGTTTGTATAAAATTATAATTGGGAAGAATAGGTGCTTTCATATCAATGTGTAGTTATAATAATTCTAGTGTTTGGAATACATAATCCTTTTTCAATACCTAAATAAATGAATGGAAAATATGCTTAATAGTTATATTTTGATTAATTCCTCAAACTTTACTCAATAAATATTTATGAAAATTAGTTGAATTTAAATATGAGAAATTAGTCAATGTTTAGTGGAAGGATGAAACTAGTGGCTTCAAATACTACTAGTAAGTGGGATTGTCTTGAACAAATGACCTTGTCTAAGGAGTAAATACAACTAAAATAGAAGTGTGGATTAGTATAATAATGAATTTAGGATACTTAGAATGAAAAATAGGAATAAATAGTATCAGGTTTTCTTAAATATAAGGATATCCTACATAGAAGTAGAGGAACAATAGTTTAGAGCAATAGAATTGATCATAGGCTTAGTGTGTATAGGGAGTGGTCACAAGTGCATTATTTTAACATTAAATGTTAATTTTAGTGACTATATGATGATATTACATAATTAATCCTTACAATACCAAAATATACTTCATTAATGTTACCCTCAAATGTAGGTAGGGATAAAGGTTATTGTATGCAATCAGAAATGCATCATGTTTATAAATTAATCCTAGCTTAAAGAAAATAGAACATACCTACACTTTTGATTGGAAATACCTTTTTTAAATGGGGGAATGACTAATATGTGGATATAATAGACTTTATTAAGGTATTAATTTTCATAATAAACCATGATAGGAAGGTTTAAAAAACCTTCAGTCTAACACAATCATGCAACAACCCTAAAAGAGTACCAGGTTTAGTGTTCAGTCTATTTTAATAAATAAGAAAGCAAATCTAATTTAGTGCACACCAAATCTTATGGTACAAAGTGAGAGTGATAAAAAAAACTAAACTAAACGTGTATAGAAGATATATACTCACATTAATTTATATATAATCCTAATGCATGGGAAAGAAACACAACTACATTATCTATCTACTCTTACAAAGGAGAAATAAAGTAAGGAATACTTACCTTAAATACAATCCCACCAAGCCTCAATATCTCCCTTGGCCAAGGTGATTATCAAGAGATTGTTATGGTATGTAGGGATAACAAATAAAAATCAGCTCTAGGATATAGAACCTATCTATACATCCAAAATACTTCTCTAGAAGACAAGATTTGTATCTCCAAAGAAAGTATGGAACCCTAAGATTTATTACTCAATTAAAATGATAAATAAGTAGAGTTTCATTCTCATTTATTCTTATTAAATTATCTTATTACAAATCATTAGAAATGAACTTGTACATATATGTGGATCTTGCCCTAAATCCTTTTGAATATGTCAGTTATGCAGGGTGGACCTAGTTGACCCTATATGTTTTTGGGAGATATTTAACTAGGTCTCAAGCTAGGTCAGTCAAAGGACTAACAAAGATCCTAATGAAAAATAACCATAAATAGTATAGGTTCAACCTAGTCAACCCTATATATTAATCAAGGGATAAAAACTATACAGGGTTGACCCAGTCAACCTAGTATAGTCAACTAGAAAAAAGGGTCAAGGAAAGAACAAGGAAGATAAAACATGGAAAATTACTATAATGGGTAATAATGAGAATAATAATGTTAGGATAAATTGTTTTAGGATATTATTGTGTATATGGAAAGTGGAAAAAAGGATAACAATCTTATGAAGCACCAATGGTCTACCCACCCTTTTTTTGGTGCACCCTTTAAGGCATGCACTTAGAGAGATTGAGACTCAACAGGTTCCTAAAAGATACAAAGTGTCAGTAATCAATAAAAGTTAAATTTTTTATGTGTATACATATTCCCTACTCAAATCTGATCATGTGTCATGTAAGTACAACATGGGATGGTGTTCTAGGAAATAAAAGATGATAACACACAATGTTGATGATAAGTAAAGTGTAGTAAGTAGTAAATAAGATAAATGATATAACTAAAAAATGCATACCTTTACTTGGCTTAGTTTTGTAGATAAATAAGTAGACTACTATAGAAAGTGAAGGCATCCAATGTGAAGAATACTAGGTTAACCTATAGAGGTTAGTGAAAAAAATATGCCAAAAATTAAATGTTTTTGAAAATATACATATGATAGTGGAAAAGATTCTCTACATCATCACGAATCTAACACATAAGTTAGGAAATGGGTTTAAATGTGTAAGGGATAAAATTTCTAGAAGGCACTTTTTAAGTAAAATTCAAGGGGTTGGCAGTCAAAAATAACTAGGTTGACCCAGTTGACCCAATAGGTTAAAAATGGGCAAAATCCACACTACTGACATAGTAGGTGTGTGTTAACCCTATACATTTTATAGACTACTGACCTAGTATAGTTTTCCAAATGATCTAAATTTTTTGGAATGATAATGTAGTTCTAGGGAGGGGAAAATAAGAGGGTTAATTTATATTTTTAAGTCAACCAAGCTAAAAATAGGAAAATTTTGGTTAAACTAGGTTGACCAAAGAAATAGAGGTGTATGAAAATGTATGCAAATGGATGAAAAAGGGATAGAATGACCCAAAATGATCAAGGGTAAAAAGGACCAAGTAGGCTTAAAATAGGTTAAAAATGAATGAATTAAAGAAATTCAATCTTGTTTTTTATTAAAATTGTAAAAAAAATGTATTTTGACTATACATGACATGGAGGATCTAATACATCTTTTATTGTTTCTTGGTTTTAGGGATGACCTAGGTTCTAGAGATTGGTAGATGTGTCTTGGCTACTAGAATTATTGGAGCATCTGACCATAGGAGATAGAGCTGAGCTAGTAGTTTTAGGCCTAAGAGGGATAGTTGACATGTGTAATATTCCATTGAGTGTAAATCTATTAGTCATGTTCCTGGGAAGCTGGGAATGATTAAATAACACCTTCAAATAGGAGGTGGATAGGGACATTATATAGGTAGCTATCACTCTAGATGATGTGTATGCCATCTTAAGGATAATAATAACAAAAGCATCAATGACTATAGGTATACTAGATATTTTGGAGGAGAGGAGAGCCTTAGCCATGTGGGCTATAGGCTCATATATGATATTAGCAGGTAGGAAAGCTAGTATGTTTGATGTATCTACATCATAGATTATAGATATTTGGAAATACATGATAGGAATAGTGATACAATGAGTGCTATGTCACAAGTTAGATGGCATGGTACCATTGTTCATGGTAGCCTTGAGTAGGATGATTCTAAAAGAATGAATTATATATTATCCCAACTCTATCAACTAGGTCCAAATCATATATGATCTATATATGAGGTGCTAGTTAGAGGGTAGAAGTTGATAGGATTGATCATATCATTGATGGCTTGGATCTATGAGAGGTTTCCCATGTATAGATCCACTAGTTTTCCCTATGAAATCTAGGTCACCTCAAGTTATAGGCTGCCTTGATTTTAAGGATGGAGGGAGGACCAGGTAGTGCAAGCCATGCCCCATGTTTTAGTGCTACAAACAATGAGATGCATAGACATAGTTTGGTATCCATATGGGCACATATTGACTACATGGCTCAGATGGTATATAGTTGTACTAATTACAATAAAGATACAAGTGATTAGAAACTATAATTTATGGAGAGAGCCACATTCGATGGCATGGATACTTGGAAAAATGGGATTACCTCATCTAGAAATATCACTATTGATGCCAAATTAGTGGGCTTAAAATGTGAGAGAGAAATGGGGGAGGAGGGGAATAGGGATACAAGTGATGAGGCTAATTCTCATACCACATCATGAGTGATGATGGACTAGGTAATCATGATAAGGTTAAAATCAAGAGGAGAGAGATGTAGAGGTAGTGGCACTAGAGATCAATAACCAAATCTATAGTGAGATGAGATACGAACACCAAAGACATAATGTCATTAGAGGCAAGAGTATCAAGAGAGAGTGGAGACTATCACCATCCCTAAGGACCTAATAGGTGAGCCAAAGGAGAGATGGATGATAGAGATGCCACTCAAACACATACTGAGGTAGACACAAGCCATGATAAATGGATTTGAGATGAGGAGGAAACCTATAGAGGAGGTGTTAGGAGACCATGTAGATGGAGAGATTATGCTAGGTGGTCACATAGATGTTGAGACCATAGTAATTGAGATACATATATGTAATAAATATGATTAAATTATTACTTGAGTTTTTATTTTGAAATAGAGACTAGAGGTAGATAAATATTATGAGATATAAAATAATGATCTAATATATATCTGGGTGATTTTGTAAGTGTAGCTAGGGATGAGGATGAGAGATTAGGATCCCCTATGAGGGGATCACTTCATGATGTCCTATATGAGACTCTATATTTGTATGACCCTACTACATTAAAGGACCCTAATGTGCCATCTACCCTAGCTTAGTTGAGTTGGTTCAGATTAGTCAGGGAGGCAACAAGGTAGATACAAGTATAGAAAGAGGATATAACCACCAATAGATATGGGTTTAGGTAATATATGAGTATGGTAGGACTTGACAAAGGTGAGAGCTATGCATCTGGCTATAGTGATGTAGATGACATAGGCACATACAATGACCTAGACCTAATTGGCATAGGCACATGTGTAGGTTATGCATATAGAGGGATAGGTAGAAGGACTGAGATCTTAGATGGCCTCCTTATAGTGTACTATTTAGAGGAGTCATAATAAGGCCTCAATAAGAAGTATGGCTAGGCCATGCGATAGACAGGATGGGGTTGAACCATAGAGTTTTAACCTTGTATATGGTTGTACTTGTATCAAAACTCATGAGATGTATATATATGATGTATCATTTTGGCATATTAGATATTGATTGTGTATGTTGTCATTATTATGGTTTTGGTTATGGATTTTTTTATATATTAATTTCTAGGACATATATTTAGCTTTTGTTATATATGCTATAAGAAATATATGAGATGTGGTTTCTCTTCTAACATTATGTAGAACACATGCGTGTTTAAAAAGAAATAGACAACAAGCCTTGGTAAAATATAATCAATCAAAAATAGTGTACTACACACTATTTTAAGTTGGGAAATGTGTAATAATAAGAAAATGACAAATTATAAAAGAACCAAGGGATGGTAAAACAATATGGTTAATAAAAGGAATTTGTTTTTAAACCAAAGTGAAATATTTTTGCACCAAATTAAAACAAATAAAATCATATTAAATTGTGTTGGGATGTATGAAAACAATGTAATAAAATGGAAGGTATGTAAAAGGGAACAAATGATATAAAAAAAATGAAATTAAGTCAATCAATTATAATAAATTATGTTGTGAAGTATAAGAGAAAAAAATTGGCAAAAATTTATTCTTAAATTGATCATACTAATTCAAGATGGAAAGTATGAAAAATTCAAGAAATGGTTGTATTCATACATACACTCAAAAACTATGAAGATAAAATCAAAAGAGAAATGAAGTAAGCATAAAACACACTAAATCAAGTTGGTGATCATGTAAATGATGTATAACTTTATAATCAATGACATATTATCTCGTATTTGACACATGTAATTTTATTTGTGACTTGTATTACTAGAAATTTTTGTGAGGAATGTCAGATTTTATCCACAGTCTTACACTACAACTCATAAAGAGAACACCACTGGGGTGGAAAAATTAGGATAATAAGGTAGTAAAAGATGTGGATAATAGGAAGGAAAAAGATTGTATTTTGTAAGGATGGATAGGTCCTATTCATTGTCTTATAATGCAACTCATAAATAAAATCCCTAGGGGAGTGAACATTAGACAAGACAATATTTCTCAAGAAAAAATATGAGGGATATAGGTAATGAAAAAGGGAGTGTAAAAATAAAGACTTAGGCACCTTATGAGAAGACCTTAGGAGGAAAGAGGCACACTAAGGACATGAGAAGACACTAAGTGACTAGTGACCAACAATGTACAAATGAAGCCTATTCATTATAGACATTGAGCTCTGTAGGTAGATAAGTATGTACTAAGATCAAATAATGAACACAAATTGGTATAAGTAAAATTAAAATGGACATACCTTTACATGATGTCTTCCCCATTCTTTAGGACCCCTTATAGATCCATCGGTCTACTATGAAGATTAGGCACTTGCATGAGAAAGTAGGTAGCACTACAATATTTTTTTATTCTCCTTTTCTAATCCATTGGCCTATCGTACCTCAAAGGACCTTAACTCTATTATGAAGCCACATTTGGAGTTTGAACTTTGACTAAAATAAGGATATGTTTTTTCAATCACATCTTTTAGTGTGATTTGACTTTCAAGAATATTTTTGTCTTTTATATCAATGCCTTTTGTAAAATATTCTGGATTTTAATTTTTTGATGGATTTTTAATATTCCTCCTCCATATAGATTTGGAATGAACAGTCATGAGAGATGTAGTGATACACATGAATGATATTTAGGCTTTGGCTAAAATAAGATAAGTAACCAAAGACAAAGACTAACTAGGACACTTAGGCTTAACAATGAACTATGTGATCTCAAGTATCAACCATGTATATGCTTAGTTTGTGAAAAAGGAAGAAGGGAAAAAGGAAATCCAAAAGGTAGACTAGTGAAAGGAAAGTATAATGAGGTACATTATTTTCTAATCAATCACATGGTAAAAAGATACAAGAACCAAAGGGAACATGGTTTTTATAACCAATTCATAATGATAATTATCTACAAAAAATAAAGATAAGAAATCAAACAATCATGAAGGCACAAGAAAAGAGTTTTGAGAAAAAATCAAGAAATAAAGAGGAAGCAATGATAAATAAAGACACTCATATGAAAATATAAATTATAATATATATAATCAAGATATAGTACTAGAAGTAAGTTCACTTATAATAAAAATATGAATTTAACACAGTGTCAAATGATATAGCAGATAAATAAAAATAAAATTGGATCACACATCCAATTAGAATGTAAATGAAAAGGCACTATGAATGTCCTCATAATTACTAATAAATCTACCCACACACATTACCTAATACATCAGATAAATATTTATGGAGCTGGATATGAACTAGTGCTAATGTCTCATCAATCTTAAATAAAAACTAGGAAAATACTTATCTAATCTCCTCAACTAAAAAAGTAAGAATACTTGATGGATCATACTAAGTAAAATAAATCAAGGGATGCTGGAGAGAATGTCTGGGAAAAGGATCTATGGGAGAATTAGGAATCACTAATGGAGAAGGATCCATAGGTGAAGGACACATGGGTGGATAAGGATCCATAGGTAAGGGAAGGTCCACAGGTGAAGGAATCATAGGTGGAGGTATAAAAGTGACAATAAGAAGGGATATAACCACTAGAAGTAGAATCATGGGTGAAAAAGGAGAAGACTTATTGAAAAAATGACCTATGGGAGGAATAAAAGAAGCTATGGAAATAGTTACAAGGTGATATTTAAGGTGTTGTTGAGGGATGTGGCAATGATAGATGTGATGGGTGACACATTATTGCCATAGACAATACACCTCACCATAGTTAGGTATATATTTAGGTATAACCTTTAGGGGAGGTGTGGATTTATCTAATTCAAGAGAAGAAGGATACAAAGTATCAATATACTATCATAACTTGTAATAATGGGTAGATGAATGATTATCTATCCCATGGAAGTAACATATAAACTTGTGAGTGATCTTAAGAGAAGCAATCACAAAAGGAGGTATAATAGGAGTAAAAGAAGTTAGATAGGACTCATCAGCCCATTTAGTGGTCAATGGATCCATCTTAGGCAATGAAAGGTGGTGATGGAGGAGGAATATAACTAGGCTCAATGGAAGGAGCAATGGGATGAGAAAAAGGATAGCCTCAACAATAAAAACAAGAGTGGGAGTAATATGAGGATCAAATATAGTAAGAGTAGGAATGGGCTCCAATAAGGGTTATACTAAGGGAAGATATGGATATATATAATGTAAGAGGGTTGCTCTAATCTCAATATTAAACAACCTACAATGATCAAGGTACCTAGAAAAATGGTAAGGCCTAGTCATAACATGATCTATGAACATACTCCTACAAGGATCCTCAGAAATTGGAGGTGTTTGCTCTATCTCTATCTTATGACAAAGAGGAAAAATAATAAAATTAGGAACTATAAATTATGTAATATGGGAAGATACACAAAAATACTCAAGTAAAGAAGAATGATAACAAACAATATAAGCATCACAAACTTGTACAAGACTACATAAAAATGGATCATCTAGGGAATAACTAGCATCATAATCTAGGGTATGAACATTAATGATACAAGTAAGGATAAGCTTGTCATATGAGGAACTATGGTGAATATAATGCCAAGTATTCATCAATACAATGGGAATATCATCATAAGGAGGCTTATGAGAATGAGGTTGTAAGGAAGTAAGAAGCTATGAGATATGTGAGGTGAAAGATCATAAATTTTAATATTGAGATTAATCTCATTGGGATCATCATCATAATCTAAGAGGTTAGGGGGAATGTTCCCAATGAGTTCAAGATGCCCATTGTAACCTCAATTTGAATTAATGGGAAAATTAAGATGTTGTGACTCATGAAATGGAATGCTAGGCAAAGGTTCAAGAGTAGGAATTTTGAAGACACTATGGTCCTGGAATTGTTTAAAATTCTAAGGGCTAGTGTCACCTTGAATCCTATAAATGGGTCTATTATGAGGTAATTTAATGAATTGGTAGGAAAAAGAAGCAACAACTCTCTTATGGTGAGTCCACATCCTACCAAACAAGATGTTAAAAAAAGGGGAAAGTTAAATACAATCACATTCACATTAATGGTTATAGGTGGGATGGTAATGTGAAGCCACACACAACCTAGAGGAGGAATTTTCATTCTATCATATCTTTGACAGGTGATACGTGTGGACTTGAGATTTCATTTCAAATATTTAAGAGTCTTAATGAAGTAGAGAGAGGTAACACAAGTGCCAAAACCCTAGTCAATTAATGCATGCTTAACTTGGATATCACCTATTTGAACACTAATGAATAGGGAGGATCATCTGCATGAAGTATACTCTCTTTATAAATCATAGAAGATATGGGAAATTTTAAGGAAAGAGAAGTGTCTATAGTTTCATCAACATTGATAGACATCTCTTCACATTGTTGTAATATACTATCTTTGGATCTAGTTAAGGTTGCCTCCTATCCAACTAGAGGAGGATGAGTCACTACATTCATCTCAAATAATAGTTACACAAGATGGTTTATATGATGTGTAAAAGTCCTCGTAAGCTCAAGGAACAAAATTTAGGATGGGAGATTAGTGAGTTCTGTGATGATCCCACTCATCATAACCCATAATAAGGTTATTAGATATATGTGTATAATGATTAAGGAGGTCCTCGAGAAGAGGAGCTGAAGTGCATTGAAATTTATGTTGTGTAGAAGGAGAAGGTTTAGAAAAAGGTTGAAAATTATGTTATGATGATGAAATAGATTGTTCAAGTTGATTTTGAGAATTGGTTGAAGTGTTAGTATAAGCTTAGTTATCATTAGTGTTAGAAGATAACGAAAGAGTGGTAGAAATAGAAAAGGAAGTGTTATCCAAGGGAGAACCATAAACTTAATCATAAAAAATAATAAGGTCATCTTACCCCAACTCATTTTACTGAGTTAGAGAAGAATCCCAGATAATAAGATATGTTCTAGATGGAGTGGACATAGGTTGGGAATCGATAAAAGAAACCACCCTTCACATATTATTCATGTTAACCACATTCTCTTTAAAATTTGGTTCAACAAGAATTTATACATTATTAATGGAAAGGGTAGATTTGTCTTTATTGTCTTGAATAGGTTAATGATTAGGAAGAGGGTCTTTGTAGATTGCCAAATGAGCATTATCTTGGTTCAGGACTTGAGATTTATCATGTGATTTATAATATTTATAATCAATTTCATAATCTTGTTAATGCTTTAGAATTATTGAATCTTAATCAAAATTAGGACAAAGAATAAATTACATATCTAAATTATGAAGATGTCTATAGGTCTCATGAGAATGACCCCAACTAGTATGAAACCAATAAATCTTGTTAGGATTATATTAGGATTTCATAGGATGAGTAGGGTAAAGATATCATGGAAGAGGCCTAGGTAGATGATTAATAATATTTTTTGAGGATAGAGGTTTATGAACACTAATGTTTCTTGGTGAAGATAAGTGAGGATTGGTATATTTTTGAGAAGGAGAGCTAGTTCTGATAAATGGGTAGGAATAATATCTTGAACATTGTGAATGGTGTCATAATAATCTATAACACCATGATTGGTAACATTGTGATTTTTATTTTTAAGAGATGAGGACCCATAGAAGGTTGGGGTGGATCTAATTGATGCATAAGGAAATCTTGTTAATTATCTTGGTTAACACTCTCTTCCAATGTATGTGGAGAGAGGGTGTAGACCTGATATTAGAGTTTAGGAAAAAGTACATTGGTAAAGATTATCATAGACCATGTTATGTTCACATTTTTTTGACAAAGTTTTCCACCTTTTAAAAAAGGCTTGAGTAGTTTTATTTTCAAGTTCTTTGTAATTTATGAAGTAGGCCAATGTTTTTTCAAGAAGATTAGTAGTTTGGAATTCTTGAACTAAAGCATTCACTAAATCCTCCAAACTAGAAATGGAATGAGTTCTAAGTTAGTTGTATAAATCCAAGGCATCACCTATGAGAGTTTTGGATAAGTGTTTGGTAGTGAAAAAGGTGTTCAATTTGACCCAATCCTTACAAATATTTCTAAATGTTTTAAGATGGAAGGTGGGATCAGTTAATCCATTATAAGAAACTGTAGGTGTGATACCTCCAATATCAATGTTATAAATTTGAGTAGTGAGAGGCTTATTTTGTAAATGCTTAATGGTTTTGTTGAAAAATGAGGTTGAGGAATGAGATTGCCTATATAATCTTAAAGAAGAGGAGGGGGAACATTCTGGTTATAAATGCCACAAGCTATTGGTTGAAGATGAGATTGAAGATGAAGAAGGTGGTTTTGCATTCTCATCATTTGATTTATGTTATGAGCTTGAAAGGTATTCATTTGATTGAGTGTTCATAATAATAGTTTATGTGTTTGATTATCATCATTATAAGCATTAGAGGTGGTATTAGTGGCTTGGGTACCACTATTGGTGTTGACATGAGATTAAGAGGAATTATGAGAATGTGAGGCACTAGTGGTAAAATTTGCTTGTGTAGTAAAAGATGGACTAGTGAATGGTTGAGGAGAAGAAGCAATAGTAGTATGATTACATTAGGTAGAAAATTAAGCACTAGTAGAAGGATTAATGATAATGGATCTTATGAGAGGCCCGCTAGATATATAACCTACCATGTTAGTGGATATACTAGGCATGGAGGTAGAAGAAGTTAAAGAATAAGAGGTCATGGTATGATAAGGGGTCATAATCAAAGGAAGAGGATGAGAATCAAAGAAAGTGGTACCCATAAATATAGTTGAGAATGTAGGAGTAGGTGAATGAGACTCTTTTTATTGACAATGAATCATAATATTGTAAATAGTAAAAAGATCTTTTCCTTGATGTTGAGGAAATTCAAAGATAAAGAAGAGAATATCAAGGGTATACTCTAATTTGGGTTGGTATTCTAATATGAGAAGTGAGGATTATGATATGAAGAGTTATTAGGAGTGGTCCCATAGTTTATTATGTGAGTGAAAATATGAACATTACTAAAATCCAAGAGAGGAGCCCCACTCTATCTATGGGAGACCCTATGAGGGTTGGTAAAATTCATCATGTTTGTTGAATACAACTCATTATTGTCATCAAGTAGAAATTCCCTGATGAAGTAAAAGAAGGATAGATGAAAAATCAAGGAAACAAGAAATGACAAAAATAATATAGGGTCAATTGGGTCGACCTAACATAAAAATAGGGTCGACAAACTATACAAGGTTGATTGGGTCTATCTAGTATAATTAATAGGGGATAAAAAAAGGTAAATGTTTGACTGTTGATTGGGTTGACCCAGTAAAATAGAGAGGGAACATTAAGAAGCTTATAATAGATTTGTGAACTAGAACAAGATGACTTTTTCAAGTTATTCAAAGAGAAATGATATAAAGGAAACAAATAGTTAATTGGATTAACATTGGTCAATCAATGGAAGAACACAACACAAAACCTTGCACCAATACTAGATAATGTAAGTTTTTACAATATAAAATATATTTGAAAAAAGATTAAGTAATCAAATTATAAAGTAAAGAGCTAACTAATTGGTCAATCTAAATTTTAATTAGATTATTAAGATATGATTTTAAATGTGATAAGAATTTGGGTGTAAGCAAAGAACTATAAGACCATCTAAAGATGGGTTTAGGTAGTTTGGGATGAAAGGGATATGTAGTGTCAATGATATAGGTTTGGTATTTGGGCCTAGATCCTTACTTCACATACCATAGTGATAAGGGTGTCAGGTGCTTGGCTAGAATATACCATTAACCACACTTTATACTTAACCAGACTATCAAGTCAGCTTTCCTTTTGGTGATGAAATCCAAGTAGGTTAGCCTTGGGCAAACAAATTTTGAAATGCTTGTTTAGGTTTTATGATTTGTCCATGTGTGCATAAAATAAAAAATAGTGAAACTAAATGATTAATTGAAAAACCACCTAATTAAACTATGTGATCTATTCTAGTCATGTAATCAACAAGAAAAGAAAGTGTGAATTAATTACTAACGTATAAGGTTAATTAAAACTTTAAAACAAGTTAAAATGTTGATATAGTTAACAATATATGCATAAAATATAGAACAATGTTGACAAAGTTGAACCTGTACTATGGAATCAAGGTCTAAAAGTGAATAAGGTCGATAGAGTCGGCCTAATTATCTAGACAACACATAGAACATAGAACTGGGTTAGCAAGGTCGATTTAGTTGACTGTGCAAGGGTAGTTTTGAAGAATTAAAAATTTAAAAGGAATGACTATAAAGAAAGATGTAGAGAAATAAGAAGGAACCTTGGTGGATTAGAGATGAAAATATTGAATATTGTTGTTCAAGAACCTTGATATATGCTTACAAATTCTTATAACTAGGTTGACTAGGTTGATCAATATTTATAAAAACTTACTGTTGAGTGCCTAAAATATACAAGGTTGACTCAATTGACCTATTTGTCTAGACTAGGTGATTATAAATCTATAAACCTGTGCTAGGTTGACTGGGTTGATCTAGTATCTTATACCTAAAAACTTGTGCATAGAAGTTAGATACTAGCTCAATAGAATTGATATAATATGACAAATATATGATAAAAATAATTATGAAATAATGAAAGAAATGAAATAAGGTAAAAAAATCCTATAAGGTTTAGTTCACATTGGGTTCACTAGAATGTATGCTATCAGAAATGTATCATGTCTATAAATCAATCTTGGCTCGAAGAAGACAGAGCATACGTACACTTCCGATTGGGAATACATTTGTTAAGTGGGGGAATAACCAATATGGAGATCCACTATACATTATTAATTGATTAATTATCACAATAAACCATGATAAGAAGGGTTCCAAAGCCTACAATGTAACACAATAACACAACCCTAAAAGAGTCCTAGGTTTAATGTTCACTCTATTCTAATAAACAAGAAAGTAAATCTAATATAGTGCACACCAAAGCTTGTGGCACAAAGTGGGGGTTAGAAAAAAAACAAACTAAACTAAACATCCATAGAAGACATATACTCATGTTAATGCATACATAATCATAATGCATGGGAGAGAAGCATAATTTCATTATCTATCTACTCTTACAAAGGAGAAATAAAATTAGGAATACCTACCTTGAAGATGAACCTGTCAAGCCTCAATCTCTCCCTTGTCCAAGGTGATTCATAAGATATTGTTGTGGTATGTAAAGATAATAGAGACAAATTAGTTCTAGGATACATAACCTATCTATACATCCAAAAGACTTATCTAGAATACAAGATATGTATCCCCAAAGAAAGTATGGAACCCTAAGCTTTATTCCTCAAGTAGAATGGTTAATAAGCAGATGTTCATTAAAAATTATTCATCTTTGCTTCTCTTCTTACAAATGGTCAAAAATGAACACACACACACACACACACACACACACACACACACGCACACACACACACACACACACACACACACACACACACACACACAGAGGAAAATATTTCCCTAAATCCTTATGAATATGTCAATTCTATAGGGTTGACCCAATCAACCCTGTATGTTTTCAAGAGATAATTCAGTAGGTCCCGAGATAGGTCAACCAAAGGGCTAACAAAGATCCTAATGAAAATTACCCCTAAACATTACATGGTTGATATACTCAACCTTGTACAATAATTAGAGGCTAAAAACTATATAGGGTCGACCCAGTCAACCTAGTATAATTAACTATCAAAAGGGGGTTAAGGCAAGATCAAGGAGGATAAAACATGGAAAATTATTAAAATGGGTAAAACTGAGAAGAATAAGCTTATGGTAAATGGTTTTATGAGATGAGTGCGTAGATGACAAATGGAAAAAGGGAAAATAATCTTATGAATCACTAATGGTATATCCTCCCCCTTCCTAGTGCACCTCTTAAGGCATGCACTAAGAGAGATTTAGAATCGATGACATCCTACAAGATACAAAGTGTCAGTAATTAATAGAAGTTAAAAATATTATGTGTATATAGTTATATTAGAATTTATAGAAGGATATTTGTCTTACCAATATTTAGGAATGACTTTATTTTTAGGTAGGAGTACCTATTAATATTTTAAAATGGTAATGGAAATGATAATAAAAAAAGGTTATCTTCTTGGAAAGGGCATTGTCTCTTCTAGGAGGGAGTATCTTAAGTGATTCAATCTTCCTTAGAAGATATGATAACTTGTTTTCTCTATATATTAAAATCCCCTAGTAAAATTGTATAAGGTATTATGAAACTTCAAAAAGAGTTTTTGAGAGTGGATATGAGGAAAATAAGAAATGAATTTGGTATCCCAGGATAAGGTATGCACCTTAAATAATAAGGGTGAGATAGGATTTAGAGGGTTTGATATAATTATTAGTTCCTTAAGAACTAAAATTCATTATTTTTTCAATTAAAAGGTAAAGATTTTGTGTAAGGTAATATAACCCAAATAGATATGTAATAAATCCTAAGGAACTTCATGCATTTTCCTTATCCAAAAGGGTTTTAAATATTTTATTTTATTAGAAACTATCAAAACTTCATTTTTGTTATTTTTATTAGTCGATTCCATAACTTTGCATATGTTACATTATGTGTAACAAATTAAATAATCCCTACAATGATATATCATTTAAGTGAAAGAATTATGTGCTCAATTTTGGCACAACAAGACATCACCAAGAACCCTATTATGATAATAAAATATTAAATAATAATCTTGTGCATAAACATCATATGTAATATAACATAACATGACAACATCACATGAAACCTTAAGAATACTGAAAACACAACATGACATGATCATTCATCACTGAATCCATAAGAATAATATATTATAATCCATTTAAAAATACAATTCATAATATTACAATGATATCCATTTAAATATGATATAAAATCATTAATTATTACTTTTAGATACTCAATTTTGATAAAATCCTTTATATTAAAATGTTTTTGGCATATTTTGTACATATCAGTTATCACCTTAAATTAGGAACTTATTGGCACTTGCTTGCCTTTCCTATTCTTATTTTTTTGATAATTTGGTCCTCTTTCTTTTTTTAGTGTTTTTATTGTTCTCATGAGCGTGTTTTCTCTCTCCTCTTTATATCTATGTTCATTTTTTTTGGATAGGAACTATGGACTAATAAACATGTGTTGTTTATTTTTATGGTCCCTTATTATCATGGGCATGCCATTTTAGTATTTTGATCCATTTTTTTAATTGTTTCCATTTTATTTTTTCAACTTTTACATGTCAATATCTCTTTAATTGAAACCATGAGTAAACTATTTATATAAATCATTCATAAAAATTTAAATTATCTATAACTAATGAAATAATAATAAATCATTTGAAATAAGTGTTCTTGAGGTTCCTCAATCTTCGTAAAAGTTTCCAATCTATTACTTGTCATTTTAAAGTCTAGGCACATTCTATGTTGATTTATATTTTCTGAAAACTTACATCACTTTTTATGCCAAAATTGACCTAGGAAAACACACATGTAGTTTCATCTCACACACTTTAGACACATACATCTAGTCATAGGTACATGACAATGATAATTCTTGACACATTTTACACCACATGACTTGTGTATAAATAAATGAATAATATATGCCACTCATTTAAGCCCTTCATCTATATGTAGGCTCAACCCTTTGTTTGCCATTACAATAATACATAAATATTAATGTCAAATGCTCAAGTAGTATAAAATCACCTTAACACTATACCTAATAGAAGAATATTTTATCTTATTCTCTTGTAAATATATATGATAGGTGAACATAGGCATAATTCACCCTTGTCCACTTATAGTGGTCATATCATATAGCAAATAACAACTAGCTTTCAAAATTCAAAACATCATTTTGGGTTTTCCTGCATGTTTCACATGGTTGGATAAAGGAAGTTATCAAAATATTAACTTATAAATACATGTAAATATTCACTCATTATACCCACTTGATGTTCACTTATTTTAATATTATAAACATCTTCACATTGAGAAAATCTATGCTATTATACCTATATTTTGAATCATTCGCAAGGAGCATTCATAATCCAAGTCAAGAGCCTTCTAAATCATGTCAATATATATCATTTTTAAGTATCTAAGCCATATTATAACTACATACACTTATTAAGATAAGAATATATTCACATTCACTCTAGTTGGGATAAATACATGGGTTGTATTTCAGTCATTAAAGTATTAGATATGTAGGTAACAAGCAATCATCAAGGGGGTGAATGAGGTCAGCTCAAACCATTACAATCTCATATCTTTTCTTTGGATTTAAATCTATCAAAGTTATATAAGGGTTTTAAATAATATAAATAGAGATTTATTCTTGTCTAAACCCTAGTTATGACATCATTTACTCATCTTCCATAGGAATAGAAGGTGAAATAATATTTTTGTACACATACTCAACTAGGACAATTCTACATTCAATGGATTCACATTCACTACGTTGTTATCCATTTACAATACTCATGTCCATATATATAACATTCACTATGTTGTTATCCATTTACAATACTCATGTCCATATATATATATATATATTTCTAATACCCATAATATATCTTTTTTAAGGATTTAATTTATCTAATTGTCCCTATAATAGTTATCCACAATCAACTAAGTGGAGTTATTTGTGACACTATCCACTTATAGTGGACATGTACAGGCTCTATTAATATTATTTATTATGATATTTAACTTGTAAAGTCACCTATTATTATATTTTCCACTTTAAAATAGTTATAAAAGTAAAATAAATAGTGTGAAATATAATTATCTATCTTCTTAACATTTTCCCAAAATATAGATTTTCTATATTTAGCAATTTATCAAAATTAGAATAGTATTTTACATCTTTAACATTTTGATATTTCTAGTTATACACATATATAATTGTTATAGACCCAGATTACACCCTAGCTGGGTAAAGGATTATTCAGGTCCTCTACTCAAACCTAGTCCAACATGGGAATGACCTTAGGTTATGGGTTACCTAATCTTGGGTCAGCCCTCTAGGATTTTTAATGAGGCTAGCTCCTTAGATATGAACATTTGAATCTCTCTTATTGAAATTTAATCTATTGGGATTAAAAGGGGAGAAAATAAATGAATGAAAACCTAATTTAAAAGTGGTGATGCGCCAAATATTCAATGATTCACTCTCAACTTGGACACTTTCATGAATACTAATGAATCTAATGGGGACAAATATTGATCAGATTATATGACAGGGTTCCAGACATGCTTAATTTTTATGAAGGTTGAAAAGAGACCTAAAACATGAAGGACACAAAGAGATAGGTCTACGTAGGACACTATGGACTTATGACACTCCTAGAGAAACCTAACTAGCTAACACTTCACACAACCTAAAATAAACTAACTGTCTTAAATAAAGGTACATGGAGGACCTACAGATGATGAAGAGACAAAATACATTATATAAATTAGACTTTAATAAAGCACACTTTGCATTAACCTAGAATCTAAAATTGTCTTATATTACTTCAAAGAGTTTACAAAGTGATTTTTGTAGAGGTTTTCTATACCCAACTGAGGGATACAAATTAAGATCTCAAAGAAATAAGGTAAGAGAGAGAAGTTGTTGATGAAGGGGTCATTAATGATCCCTATTCCACTCATGATAACCACCAACATAATCCTTCTCAAGATTTCCCATGCATTAATGTCATTGTATCTTTTTCTATCATGATGGAGAATGTGAATATCAAGACAAATTATAGGAAGCAATTCCCACCACCACATGAATCCTTCTTGAGATCCTAAATATTAATTCACTTCACTATCTTCCTCAATCATGCTTGATGTTCTTCACATTATCAAGCAATTAATTGAGCATGCCCATTGATGTTATTTTTTACATTCCTTGCATTGGCACCATTCTACCATTACTTTTAGATCCTGAATATAGATCTATTATGGATGAAAACCAATCACCTTATTAGTTTTCATATAGATATGATTAAAAATCAAGATCCATAGGATAGGTTCTATTAGATCTAAATGAGACATAAAACCTACATTTAGAATCTATCAAAAATATTTACAAGGATTTAATGGTGTTATATGGATTTGAAAGGTCCTCTTTTAGTTATCCAAAATCACGTTTAATCTTGAATTTATGTATTTTACCTACTTAGGTGGTGAGATCCTTTGTCTAACATGTTTTCCTTCATGACATCCTCTAGTTTGACCTCAAGTCCTATTTTCTATCCATTGAAGTCACTTAGCTTTTGAAGTTTGATATTAACCATTGATTTTGATCTATGCTCCTCATTTTATGACAACTATCAGTGCTTAATTCATCATGTAGGATCCTATTGTTAGCCTTTTGACTTCTTGACCTCACGTGCATTGTAGATCTCCCTTTACATGAATGAATGTGATCCATATATATTATTATAATTTAATATGTCTAAGACACTTGGTAGATTCTCATTTATCTTTAAGATCCACTAACTTATTAACTCATTGCTCACTGTAAGATCTACCTTTTATAATTGCATGTGCACCATTGATATGCTTCTATGTACCTAGGGATATTATATATTAATGTATATGGGTTTATGGAGATTCTAAAATTTGGTACACATCCACCTTATTTAGTTATATGGGTCCAATATATTAGGATAATGGAGTAACTTGTGGGATTAGTGCATTAGGTAATGGTTAGCCTACACTGGGATTAGGAGGTTATCGATCCATTGTTAGTTATATAGATTTATATATAAAGGAGATGATTATCATTGTAAAGGAGGAAAGTAAGTATTGAGTCTTCTACTATAAGATGATATTGGAGGTTTTCCCCTCGAAGAGACATTATGGAGTTATTCCTTCCTAAAGGAGTATTGTATGGTGTTACCCTACCTTAATTATGATTATTATATTTCTGCATATATCGAATATTTGGGCATCTTGTCCTACTAATATCTATTATCTATAATTTTGAGTTAATCTAAATTATATTATGCATTATTTCCAAATATTATAAGTGTGTAACATATCAAGTGGTATTAGAGCTTCAATTTGGGTAATTTGTATGGAGAGAAATCCTAGTTTAGGATAATCATATATATCTTTTAATACGTTAAAAAAATTTACACAATTGTTTTATTGGATACAAAGAATATTTTAAGGAAGTCTCAGTAAAAAAATTAAGATATTATGATTAATTTTGAGGTATTTTTTGATATTTTAGGGTTTGTACTCATTTCACCATATCATACGAAATATAAGGAAATTTTATTTGAAATGTTTACTAATGCTGTATAAACATACATACAAAGTTTCAAAAAATTTGTAATTGTTTTGAGGGAGTTATTGTGATTTTATGATTTTTCATATATTCACTCTACAGGCCAAATTTTTTATATTTTTTCAGAAAAAATTTACTAAATTTTCAATATCATAAGAGGAAGCTATATTGAAAATTTGGGACTGTTTGGATCATTTTTGTATGATTTATTGACATTTTAGGTTATTTCATTAACACTAATTTTTTTTTGTGGATCATGAAGTTGCAAGTATTTTTAGGGGAGGATGATATTGATTCTAGATAATGGTGGATCCTTTTTCAAGAGAACAATACTCAAACAATTTTATGGAAAAAGATGTTTATCTATTCCTCAAACAATATTGGTTTAATCAGTTGAGATTTACACATAAGTATTCTTTATGGGAAGAAATTAAATAGGTCTTCCTAGATTGATGAGATATAAAAGAAAAAGAGGATGAAGAAGAGGAATAAATTAATGACAATGAGTAAGAGCATTCAAGTGATGATGATGAAGAAGAAATCAAGCATATTGATACTAAGGAGAGTACAAATGGTGTAGAAAGAGAGGTATAGGATCTTAAATAAGAAGAATAATTGGATTATAAGGGTCCAAATAATTTGGCTCCAAAAAAATCTGAGTCAATTTTTCAATTTCATGGATGCATTCAAATTAATAAGTTTGTTGTATCCATAAACCTTACCAGAAAGTATAACTTCATCAACATGAATGTGGCCAAGAATCTACATTTTCAAGCAAATAATATCAAGGAGGTTCAAGTGGGAATATTCCAGTGTTTGAGTATTTAAAGCTCATTATGGAAAAATATGTTTTGCATTCAAATATTTATGCTTTGAATATGGATGATGTGGATATGGTTCTTGGATATCCATCATTAGAGACTTTAGGAACAATCAATATTAATGTTTAAAAGAATTTCATGAAGTTTGGTATAGGAAAAGGATATCATAGTTGGAAAGACACGAAGACCAATCAAGGTAGATCATGAATATAGGATTAAAGTAGGTGGAAAAGAGCATGTGAAATATTTAGATGAAGACAAAGATGAATAAATAATACAAGGAAATAAAAACACTTCATCTACTCAAGAGACAAAGGAACCACCAAAGAAAAAGGTGGAAGAAGTAAAAGAAAAGGTTGATAAAGTCAGAGTATTAGAAAAATTTGAGGTATATAGACAACAACATCATCATGGATCCATGTGAGGTTGTCATAGTAACAGACACTTTAGCTATATAAAAAATTAGAGTTCCAATAACTATGGCTATGCATGGAAGCCAAAGAAGTATTACTACATTTAGGTATAGAATTATCATAGAAAAGTGACCTATGGAACATGGAATCTATGGATAAATTAGTATGATTATGCATGGAATAATAACTACTATGGTCATGAATGGAATCAGAGTAGCATAGAAGAATATGGTACATGGAATCAAATGATGAATAATTATTCATGGACACCAAGGTGATATAGTTATGATCATGAATGGAATCAGAGTATCACATTGGCATTTGGAAATAAGGTTGGAAATATATCACCTACCAAGATCACATATAAGTGGTTAGATGACTGTACTTGGAGAAAAGTGTACAATGATTTTAAGCACACTCATTATTTGGTTTCTTCCTATGTTTAAAGGATAAAACATGTCAAGGAGGGAATGAATGTTATGTACCTAGGGATATGATAAATTAATATATATGGGTTGATGGAGATGTTAACATGTGGTACACATACCCTTTAGTTAGTTATATGGGTCTAATATATTAGGATAATGGAGTCACATGTGGGATTAGTACATTAGGTAATGGTCAACCTAGATTTGGATTAGGAGGTTACCAATCCATTATTAGTTATATAGAGGTATATATAAAGGATATGATTATCATTGTAAAGGAGGTAAGTAAGCATTAAGTCTTCTATTGTAAGAGGATATTGGAGGTTGTCCCCTCAAAGAAAAACTATGGATTTATTCTTTCCTAAAGGAGTATTATATGGTGTTTCTCTACCTTAAAGGTGGTTATTATATTTTTTCATATACTAAATAGTTGGGCATCTTGGCCTACCAATATTTATTATCTATAATGTTGAGTTGATCTACATTATATTATTCATTATTTCCAAATATTATAAATGTGGATCATATCATCTACTTGGACCCACTAACCTTGTTAGTTATAGTGCATCATTAGATCTATGTTCAAGAACCTAAGATCTTGACACTTTTCATCAATGCATTCATGCTAAATTTTTGACTTGATGCTCATTGTTGATCCTTGATGCATGATTAAATGCATGCTATTAGATCTTAAAGACACACTGACATTTATCAAATCCTTGATGCATGACTAAATGCATGATATTTGATCTTAGTTCCTAATATTTGGACACTTTTTAACTTTGCATTCATCCTAAGAGCATTTGAATTTAAATGAATATTTCACGAGGCCCAAATTTGATGTCTGCAAGCATGTTTCACTATGCAAGTCTAAATTTGAAGCTTTATATCTTGAGATAGCAAGCTCTTCAAGACACCAAATTTGCAAAGGATGATCTTGGCATGAAGAAATTCTTGTCCATGCAATATTTTATCTCTAGGATCCTTCTTGAGCATACTTATAAAATGCATGATTGAGCTAACTAGTCCATTTCTTTATGATGTGTGATGATGGTATAACTCTTCAAATTTTGTGAATAAATTATTTCTTGATCTTTCAATGCTCTGATGAGTCTCTTAGGCCTGTGTAAACTCATTCCATGATCTTGATTACATTGATCACCATGAGAACCTGCTTCCTCAAAATTTGACAAACTACACTTTAAGTTTACTTAAAGTATTTGAAAATCTTTGAAAGATAAATGCAATATTTGGACCACTCATTCCATATAAAACTCCATTTAGCTCATACATTCAGGTAGAATCTTGATGTGTGGGCCAAAATAGCCAACCTTTTTGGTGACTTAGCTGGCTTGACCAACCTACTAGTCATGGAACCTAGAATTTGATCATGTTTGCTCATAATGACTAAAAACATGAAGTATTGCTTATAAAAAGGATTCATACTAACTCCTAGAAACAATTTGAAGTAATGAGACAAAAATAAACAATAAGAAAGCAAAAAAACACACCAAATAACTACATAACAATTGAAAAACAATAAATAGTGTAATGTACAAGAGCACTTAGAGGTAAAGACAAACCTAACTACCTATGTATAGATATCATGAGACAACACTAGTATTAAAATTTAAAATACATCCCATTGATAGGGATGGGAAGTATCTATCCATTTAACCTATCAAGATCAAAGGAATTGCTCTCCTTGTAACTTGTGATAGCATAAGGCCTACCCAAAGAATGTCAAACTTGGAGTGTTATCTTTGTTTTGCATGGTCCTCATCCCATTTGAGAAATATATCACCTTGTTGGAATGTATTTGAGGAAGATATTTTATCAAATTACCTCTTCACTTGGTGTTGTTTGGACTACATAATGTGCATAGTAGTGTCCCTTATCTCCTCCAATTGTCATATCTCATTCAACCTTACCTATATAGCATCATCCTCTTTATTTTGCATGGTCCTCATCCCATTTGAGAAATATATCACATTGTTGGAATGTATTTGAGGAAGATATTTTATCAAATTACCTCTTCACTTGGTGTTGGTTGGACTGCATAATGTGCATAGTAGTGTCCCTTATCTCCTCCAATTGTCATAGCTCATTCAACCTTACCTATATAGCATCATCCTCTAGGAGTTCAAGTTGATGTGAAAGCTCTAGTGTAGGAAGTTCAAGAGATATAAGAAGCTTGGCCTATTTCCCATAGATAAGAAGGTATGGGGAGTGTCTAGTAGCTTTCCTAGGTCTCACTCTATCTTCCCATAGGGCATTCCTTAGTCTAGTATGCCACTCCCTCTGATCATCTTCCATAGTTCTCTTGATAATCTTTAACAAGTTCTTATTTGTGGACTTTTCTAGTCCATTTTCTCATGAGAAATAGTTATAGAATTCCTTGAGATAAATTCCATGTGAAATATCCCACTCACATACCTTATTTTTTCTAAAGGCCAATGCATGTTCATAAATAATTGTAGAAGGCACACCAAATTTGGTCACAAGGCTATCATAAAAGTCTGAAATAGAATATTTATTAACTTTCTTGAGGTAAGTTACTTTAACACACCTTTTAAATTAGTATATAGCTATAATGATCCATTTATGTCCTTTACTTGAAGGGGGGTGTATCATCCCTATGAAATCTAATCCCCATTGCATGAAAGGTTATTCTACTTGTATGGGTTGTAAGGGAAGGGCAACCACTTTTTGCTTGCCAATAAACATTTCAAATTTGGGCATTTCCTTACCCAAGAGTGTGCATCTATAAACATTATGGGACAAAAGTATCCATATTTAATGATCTTAGAGGATATGGTCTTGGTAGAAAATTTTCCACTACCTGGACCATCATAGAACTGCTCAAGCAACTTAGCTATTTGGTATGATTCCATGCACCTCAAAAACATGCCTCTTATGTCTCTCTTGAAAAGTACTCCATATATCATGACATAAGGTATACTTTTCAACCTGAAGTAACTTCTATTGGCTCTATCTAGTCTTATAGGACATTGTCTTGACTTAAGAAATTCGAGTATATCATGTGTCCAATTGAAAGGTGTATTGTCTATAGCTACCTATAGATTGTCATGGACTGCCAACACTTGATTTTTATCTTGTATTACCTCTACTTCAAGGTGTTCACATAACCCTCTATCCCTTATAATATTTGTAAATATAACCTCAAGGTCATACTCCATACATTTTAACACCCATCTAACTCTTTTTTCATTGAGGTCTTTATTGAGTATGAACTGTTTAATACATGGGTGTACCACCATGTGTATGATTTTACTATTAGAGACCATGTGCCTAAATTTATTCAAACCTGTCACTAATTAAAGAACATGTTTTTCTAAAAATCTATACCTCTCTTCATACCCCTACAAGGATTGATTAAAGAAAGCAATAGGCCATTCTAAACCTTTATCATTCTATTACATCGATATGGTAGAGATTGCATTAAATGTAGAGAATGCATACAAATAGAATTATTTGTTAAAATCAAGATTTATAAGTGTAGGGGCATAATAATGTCTTCTTTGATGGCCTTAAAAATACTCTTACCTTATTTTGTCCATGTAAACTCCTTGAATTTTCTTAACATGTCAGTAAGAGGATTGACTAGCTCTACAAAGCCTAGTATAAACCTTCTTATAAAATTAATATTTCCTAAGAAACTTTGTATACCCTTTTTGTGATTGGGAAAGGGTAAGGATAGGATGGAATCAACTCTTTCAAGATCTATGAAAAGACCATCCTTGGATACTACAAGGCCTAATAACCTATCCTCATGAACACCAAATATACATTATTAAGATTCAATGACACACCAAATTATTTGCATCTTTAAAATACTAACCTCAAGTGATCAATATGATCAGTTGGGTTCATTGATAAAATAATGATGTCATCTACATAGATGAGAATTATGTCATTGATAAATCCCTTAAAGGCAACATCTATTTCCCTCTAGAAAGTTATTCCAGCATTGGATAGTCCAAAGTGAATTTTCGTATATGCATAAGTTCCCCACTTTTTGGTGAAGGTAGTCTTATGACTATCTTCTTCCTTGATCATAATTTAATTATAAATATAGTAGCCATCAATCAATGATAATATTTGAGAATGTGCCACATTTTGAAGAATCTGATCCATTGAGGGTAGTAGGTAATGGTCTTTTAGGGACACTTTATTGAAGTCTCTAAAGTAAACACATAAATATATCTCCCAATTCTTCTTCCTCACTAGCACAAGTGTTTTCACCCATGAGGAATTTTTAATGGGGAATATTATCTTTGATTCAATCAAATTGAATAACCCCCTTCTCATTAATTCCTCCACTTTTTAGTTGACAAGCCTTTATTTCTGCCTGATTGGTTTTGAATTGCTTTCTTGTTTAATGGTATGTTGTGCAAGTTTGGGATTGAAACCCCTCAAATCCTTGCATTCCCATGAAAATACATAAGATAACTCTTGGCATAAATAAAAAAATGTAGCTCTCTCATCTACTGTGTTAATCTTCCCTAAATTTAGCAATTTATATTTGAAGATCTCTATCTTTTCATAATGTTCCTCTTGGATGAGATACATGCCTTGCATCTTATCACTTGGTCATTTCCATTGAATATGATTTCTAATGTCATAATCCCCTTAGGTGGATTGTTATATATTAGTTACACTATTTGATCATCATACTAATGTTGGAATTTGTTTTGATTTTTATGGCATAATTTTTCCTTCTACATTAGAAAACATATAATTTGGTCATCGTTATCAAACACCTTCTAACTCACCTCATTGTCAAGTATAGCTAGCCTACATATGACCTTGATATTTTCTTAGAACTAGTTACCTTTGACTCCTTCTACAACCTCATACTAAGATCCAATGATTTCAATCCTATCTACATGTTTATTTGCCTCTCTTGCTATGGATTGTATATTGAATGCCAACAAGTCCTAAATGAGATCCCATACAAAATTATTGTAGGCTTTGAAATTATGGTTGTTGATTACACTTATGCCTCTCACTTATTATGTAAAAATCTCACTATCACCCTTGGCTTGAAAAATATTTACACCTCTTCTTCTTACCTCTTGTAAACCATGTCAAAGGGAATCATATTTAGATGTGTTTAAAGTATAACTAAATTGAAATCTTATAGATGAATAGTACTTATAATTTGAGGGTGAAAATAACATGGCTCCAACTATAATACCATTATTTGATCTTAAAATATCAAATAATAAAGTCTATAAACCATCTTCCTCTTGAGTGGTGTTATTTATTCAAGGTATAACAACACCTTCCTCATGCGTACAATACACCCCTAAGCCTACTTCTTCAATATTAGTGTAGGGATCAAATCCATGATTATTAGATACCCATTCATCTAAGTACATGTTTAAAATTACTTAAATATGGTCATGAGGCTCTTTCTCACTAGAATTTTCATCCTCATCTAATATGCTATAGTTAACATTTACAAGGTTAGAAATATAGGGATCTAGGTGGAACCTAGAGATAGGTTCTGACCTAATAGTGACCCTAGTCCCATATTTGGTCATAAAAAATATGTATGAATAGTCAGAGGACAAATAGCCCCTAATATTTGTATTAAATTCCCTAGATATGCATAGGAAAAAATATGGGGGTAGGTCTACAACCATAGCATCTTGAGTGATGACATAATTTGGGCAAGATACTAATGCAATCTTAAGATCCTTTAATATACCTATTATTTTAGTGGGGGAACCATCCAACTAGAGAACACCTTTTTTATTAGGTACATACTTAATCTCAGGCTTATCTATTATGGCTTTAGGCATAACTGCGGTTAAATTTCCTAAATATATCCTAAAATTTTTCACTAAATAATCCCCTATGATGACTACAAATAGAGTGGAGGGGGTTTGATAACCTTGACTAGGAACCTAAATTTGACTAGGTTGACTACTATTGGTAAAGATAATGTTCACCTTATTAGCTATCTCATTCACATGAGAAGGCTTGGAGAGCTCTTGCTAAAGAATCTCTTTATGTTCTAGAATAGATAAAGCATCATACATAGACATTATGGTATTATCCTTTTTCATATTATCCACAATATTGAAAGGAAGACTAGTACCTTTGAACTATGCCTTGGAATTAAAAGTATCACTTGGCACTTGAGTGACATGAGGAACAAAAGGAGACTTATGTTATTGTCTATGATTTTGAGGTATTTGTTGATTTTTAGGAGCTTTAGTAGTTATATTTGAAGTGGTAGGGTATTGACCAATTTGTGGGGGTGTTGAAGAAGCATTATGCTACCCCAAATTATCATCTAACATCCTCCTATTAGCCTTTGTATTAGATACAACTAGTTTAAATGCCCTTTGTGTAGGTTGTTCCATGTTTTTTTCTATGTGATCAAACATATGCTCCCTTTCTTGAAAATTTATGCACATGGTGTTAGTTGGTGCCTTACCCATTCTCCCTTGCTATTGAATCTAAGTTTCCATTAGTGTCAAGGTCGGCATATTACCTTGATTCATTATAGGGGCTAATGGTATAGGAGGCATTGTGTCATGGGCTTGGAATGAAGGATCTTGCTGCCAACTATGATCATGAAAAATTTATCCACTTGTAGCCATTACCATCTCATTTAACTACTCTCTTGATTACTATTGACCCTCTTGTGCAAGGTTATTTTGTGTAGGGGCTAAGGTTCTTGAGATACTTGCAATTGTAGGATTCTAGCTATTATAAGATATACCCTAAGTAATTTGGCCTTGGGATTTTTGATTTAATGGATAAGGGGGTCTATTGTAGGATTTATAAGGGAATTAGGCTTGGAATGGACCTTGGTATGGCCTATATGAAGTGTGTTGTTATCTCTCTAGAGCCACTAGCTTGTTGATTTGTGCCTTCAACAAGTTCTCAATCCTTGAAAATTTGTCCACTTGGCTATAATTAGGTTGAGATTGATTATTTGGAGTCGGAACTGGAGAAATAGAGGTGGGGTTGGCTGAAGCTTAGAAAAAAGTGGCATGATAGGTCTTGGCATGAGTTTACCTATTGTATCAAATTTATTTTTTCCCATATAGCTATCTCATAAGCCCCAACCAGAGTTGTCCCACCATTATCACTGTAATGTATGAATTCAATTCTCTCAAATAGTAAATAAAAGCATAATTGGGTGTGGGTTTAATGATGATAGGGATCCTATCCCAAGTTTTTTAGAATCTATTGTTGAAATCAACAATAGATTCTTGAGATGCCCTCTTGATGGAGGTAAGTTGTTCAATAAGTGACACATGGTCACTTCTATCCTCAAAATGTTTACATAGGCATTCACCAAACTCATCTCAATTATTAATTAAGCTAAGAGATATACCTATATACCATTTTAGGGCTTTATATTTCAAAGATGTGGCTAGTAGTCTCATGGCTATATTTTCTTGTGTAATGTTATGTATTGAACAAAGTTTTACAATGTTATCTATATGATCTATAAGGGTGGTGGAGTTTTATCATATAAATTATGGTAGACTCTTCAAAGAGGCAATAAGGATATCATCATGTTGTTGAAGGTTAAGAGGGCTACCACCATTGAAGGGTACACAAGCTTGCATTCTAGGCCTTACCATTTGTATAGTGGGGGTTGTACTACTTAAAATAATAGGATGACCAAGAGATGAATATTTATTTTGGGAACAAGGACCTATCTTATTGAATATTTTTCTTTTATATAAATTAAAAGGTAGCTCAATGAATTTAAAGGGAATACCTTTACTAGATGACCTATTCCTTTGGCATGAGAGGTCTTGTCTAAATGATTTTATAAAATCTATAACTTGAAGAATATTTAGTTCTTGATGATGGGGGATGTCACCTTTTGCTATAAATACTTATTCACACTTATAGAATTTGGATATGCCAAAGAGAATATGTCCCATTAGGCATTGCAGTAGATGTTATAGACCTATATTACACCCTAGCTGAGCAAAGGATTTTTCATGTCCTCTACTCAAATCTAGTCCAACATAGGAATGACCTTAGGTTCTAGGTTACCTAATCTTGGGTCAGACCTGTAGGATTTTTAATGAGACTAGCTCATTAGATATGATAATTTGAATCTATCTTATTGAAACTTAATCTATTAGGATGAAAAGAGGAGAAAATACATGAATGAAAACCTAATTTAAAAGTGATGTACCAAATATTTAATGATCCAGTCTAAACTTGGACACTTTCATACTAGTAATGAATCCAATGGGGACAAGGATTGATCATATTCTATGACAAGGTTCCAAACATGAGTATTTTTTATGAAGGTTGAAAAGAGACATGAAACTTGAAGGACAAAAAGAGATAGGTCTATGTAGGAAACTATGGACTTATGAAACTTCAAGAGAAACCTCACTAACTAACACTTCACACAACATGAAAAAACCTAATAGTATTAAATCAAGGTACATGAAGGACCTACAGATAATGAATAGATAACATACATTCTATAAATCAAACTTCAATAAATCACACTTGGTATTAAACTAGAATTTTAAATTGTCTTATATTTCTTCAAAGAGTTTATAAAGTGATTTTAGTAGAGGTTTGTTATACCCAACCAAGGGATATAAATCAAGATTTCAAAGCTAGTATTTATAGGAAGAAATAAGGTAAGAGAGAGAAGTTAGAACTTTAGGGGTTATTAATGAGCCCTATTACACTCAGGACAACCACCATTTCAATCCTTCTTGAGATTTCCCCTAAATTAGTGTCACTATATCTTTCTTTCACATGAGAGAATGTGAAGATCAGGACTAGTTATAGGAAGCAATCCCCACCATTATATGAATCCTTCTCAAGATCCTTAGTATTAATTCCCTTCACTATCTTCCTTTATCAATCTTTATGTTCATAATATTATGTAGTTACTTGAGCTTTTCCATTTATGTTATATTTGACATTTCTTATGTAGTCACTATTTTCCCATTGCTTCTAGATCCTGAATATAGATCTATTATGGATGAAAACCAATCACCTTATTGGTTTATATATATATATATATATATATATATATATATATATATGATTTAAAATTAATATTTATAGGCTAGGGTATCTTAGATCTAAATGAGACATAAAACCTACATCTATAATACTCAAAAATCTTTAAAAGGGTTTAATGGTGTTAGATATATTTACAGGGTCTAATCCTAGTTATCTAGATCATGTTTGATCTTATAAATGTGTCTTATTTCATGACATTTTTTGGTTTGGCTTAGGTCAGATTTTCTCTCCATTGAATTCCTTTATCTTTCAACTTTTGATATGAACCCTTGATCTCAATCTGGGTTCCTCATATTGTGCCAATTATCAGCTCTTCATTTGTCCTATAAGATCCTACTATCATCTTTTTGAATTCTTAACTTCATATGCATCATAGATATCCCTCTATATGAATGAACATGAGACATATATATTACTCTATTTTAACACACTTAAAACACTTGGTAACTTCTCATTTTTCTTTGAGATCCACTGACTTGTTGACTCATCACTCACCATTAGATATGCTTTATATGATTGTACATACACCATTGATCTACCTAGACCCACAGACCTTGTGAATTATTATGCATCATTAAAAATCTATTCAATCACCTAAGATATTTAAACTTGTCATTGAGGTGTTTATGATATCTTTTTGATTTGATACTCATCATTGATCTTCAATGCATGATCAAATATGCACCATTAGATCTTTAGGACCCACTAACATCTATCAGATCAATGCTTGCCATTATATTTTATCTTAGCTCTAAAAATTTTGACACTTGTCAAATCTATGTTCATCTTTTTAACATTTGTATTTACATGGCTAGTTTATGAGGCTAAAATATGATGTCTATGTGTACATTTCAATTTGTATGTCTAACTTTGAAGCTTTATATCTTGAGATTAAGCTCATCAAGACACCAAATTTGTAGAGGATGATCTTGGCACAAAGAACTTCATATCCATGCAATATTTTATCTTTGGGAGGATTCCTGGGCATACTTATAAAATGCATGATTGAGCTAACTAGTCCATTTCTCTATGACATGTAATGATGGTCTAGCTCTTCAAAGTTTGTGCTTGAATTGTTGCTTGATCTTTCAATGCTCTGATGAGTCTAAGGCCTATGAAAACTTGTTTCATGATCCTAACTACATTTATCACCATGAGACCATACTTTCTCAAAATTTGAAAAACTACACTTTAATTTTACATAAAGTGTTTCAAAAGCTTTGAAAACTACATGTGATCTTTGGACCACTCATTCCATCCATAAATATATTTAGTTCATCCATTTAGATATAAGGTTAGTGTGTGGGGAAAAATGGCCAAAAATAATCAAATACAATTTATTGTGTTTTATTAAAAAGAGGGTAAAACATATTAGTGAACATGAACCTTTGTTTTCAAACCTTTATTTTTTAAATTTTTTTCAAGTTTTGATTTTTTTTCTTTTTTTACCTTGAAATTATATTATAATAGTTTTAAAACTCATAGGACTTATATTTTTTCAAAAAGTGGATATCATTTTTACCTAATCCATGATGTGAGGGATACTTCCCAAATACTCAAGCCATTATAAAACACTATCCATAAATTATATTTTTATGTACATCATAGTATATCATAAATGCCCTGGATTTTATTTTCATGCATAGGAAGCCTTTGACCATTTTTTTATTTTAGTGAACCAATAAGTGGTTAGACATAGAAATTTAATATCAAAATACCCTAGATACATAATATTTTGGCTACTTGAACATTTTAATCCTCTATAGTTATTTACTTCATAGTTGTATTCACTATTTATGACTGGGATCAATATATTTGAAAGCCTATAAAGTAAACACACCCTTAACTAGTTGCACCCATTTTTCCATTTTTATTTCACACCTTTACATTCCACTTAATAAATTTGTATCATCCCTTCCTTTAAGGTATATTTATATATTAAATAGAACTCCTAATGAGCATATTCAAATACCTTTTATGTTAGTAGAGTTTCTTGGAAACCTTTTAAAACATGTTAATTCAAGGATAACTTCTGCTTGGAGTAAAAAATCAATTAGTCAATACCATATTTAGACTGAATATATTCATTAAATAGATCAAATATATAGATATGAAAAGAGGCATAGGTTAATTGTAATCTTAACTATGAACATATACTCATATAATTAATATATTAAAGTAAACAAAGTAATCACTACACATAAAATAGTGATAAAAGACACAAAATATAACCATTTCTTAACATTATGTATTAATATCTATCACATTAGAACCATATACAATTATAATTGAGAGATATATAGAGTTTTAACCAATGATTTCTCTTCATATTCCATCATTTTGATATGTCTAAAAGGAGTGACTCTTTGTATTTTGACATGTATCCTTATACATATATAGGCTGAATACATAAAAAAAGATTATACAAAAAATAAAATGAGTACAAATAACACACATGTTCAAAAAATATACTTTGTGATTTTACTAGCCTTATTATACACTCAACACTTTTATGGACTTAAACATTTATCTCATCCCAAGACAAAGTCACAAAATAGGATATTGACCTAAAGCTCAAAGTGAGGAATTAAACCAAAATAAGAGTCATGATTATTGCTCTAAGTGTCATTTACCTATTTTCACCCTTTGCACACTTTATCTAGCTTTCCATGTTTTAAACTAAGTAGTGTACTAACCTCTACCTTTTTAGGTTTTCAATAGACTAGTGTAACTAGGTTACCACCTTTTATAGGTTTTCAACAAAATTATCCCCACTCCTAATGCTTAAATTTATCCTACAAAATTGTGCTAAAAAGTTATGAAATAAAAAAAATTGGAACTGTGCATTAACCACTATGTAGGTGGTGACATACTTTGCATTGATTGTGCATCAATTTTTTACATTAACAAACCCAATGGAGGAGTGGGTAGAACACTTGGTCCTATTAAAAATACTATTTGAGGTTTGTTTTTGTTGTTTGAGAGTTTTCTAAACACTTTTGGCACTATTATTTTGATAAATACTTATTACAACTACTATGGGAGTATATTTTGTGGTTTATCAATAATTTGTGCAATGAAAGCATCATGTAATGACAAGTCTCGATTTAGCATGTTACAATTAGTCATCACTTCTTAGACCATCATTAATAGTATGTGTATTAAGACTTGAATCACCAATAGGCTCTAAATATATTTAGCATTAGTGATGGTGATGAGTGCCTTAACATTTTACATTTTGATCAAGATGTTCTATGGAAATTCCTCCAAGCTATATACATGATTTTATGCCTAAATTCTTATAAATGAGTTGTTCAGGGTCTCACTATTCTAGATCTATAAATTTTGCATGACTAAATCCATTGAATCCAATAATTTCTTGAGTATGCCACTTAATATTTCTAAAGTAGATGTGTGATACTCCTTGATAAATTTAGCTTCATATTCCATGTTGAACTTGAATTACTTATGTCCAAAGAGTTATTCAATTATTTATTCCAATTGAGGAAACATTTTTTTATGTTATTTGGTGTAGTGTAGATATGTCCAGCATCTATTCAAAGTACTCTAATAGATCATATATGGCCACTATTTTTTCCTTGATATTTTGCCCTTGTGTGTGCAATATTTTTAACTTTTTTACAACCAACTATTTTTTCATGAGTTTTAACAACAAAGATGATAATTTTTTATCTTTAGAAATCACCTAGTTTCCTAAGACTTAGGCCATTAGTATAGGGAAGCTAGTGTCAATGGTCTAGTGTGCATTTTTGAAATGAAGTCTTAGCTCTATGTTGTCTTCTCAGAGTTGGAAGATTTCATATTCTATGTTTGAAGACTTATATGTAATTGACTCTTAGAAATTAGTTTTGAATTTTATTTTCTAGGTTAGTGGTAGTTGAGAAACATCTAAAGATGTTTCGTATGTAATTGTAGTCAAATCCATGGATGTTGTTAGAGTTATTTTAGTGGTTATCTTGAATTGAGCTAATGGTAGTGAAAAGTTGGTATATTAGGTGGATGATGTGGGAATATCCCATAGGCATTGGCTTGTTATTTTTGGTGTAGACTAATAATCCTCCTCCTCCACACCTCCTTGTTTTTCAAGTTCTATTTAAAATGCACTTTGTTATTTAGCCTTGGATTTCATCTTAGATTTAGATTTGGTGTTCACTTAAAATTTAGCCTTAGCTTTTTCCACACCCTCAACTTTAGCTTCAGCTTCATTCTCTATAAAATTCTATTTAGTTTTTTACTTTACTTAAGCCTTCACAATTTCTCATAATTATTATTTATTCTTTTGCATAACTTTTGCTTCCTATTTTTATTTACCACTTCTTGTGTTTTTTTATTGGCCTCTACTTCATCTACTTGCTTCCTTTGAGCATCTTCTTCTTTGGATTTCTTATTTTTAGTCTTTACTTCATCATCTCTCTTCTTTTGATCCTTTTCTTCCTTAGCTTGCTTCCTTTTAGCCTTTACTTATTTGACTCCTTATTTTTTACCCTCTGATTCTTTATATTTATATCTATGGTCCTCCTCCATAGCTTGTTTTTGAATTAATTTATTCCTCTATAGCCTTGTGATTTTCCTCTCACTTCCTCTTCTTCTTGTCTTCATTCTCCTTCCTTATAACCTTATTTTTCACTTTAGATGGATCATGCTATTATTATATAGTTTGATGTTGTGGCTTTGTGATATGGTAAGCTAGTTTCTTTGGGTACCTCCATGGGGGTAGATTATTATAGTAATTTTAATGGATCAAAATATTTTGAATAATATGACACGAAGACTATACCCTATTATGTATTTATCATATTTATATATGTTGGAGGTAGAGTGAGGCTCTTTTTTTGCCTCTTCATAGCCTAGGCCTACAATTGTGGTTGCACTTAAAGTTCTATCTCTACACCACTCTATTTAGCTAATTATATAAAAGACACCATTCTATATTTTATGTTTGGAGAAGTTTGAGTTAAAGTATACATTTGAGGTCCATGAAAAAAATGTGGTGGTGGTATTTCTTGTACTAGAAATTATTTTTCCTATACAATAGAGGATCCTATAGTTGGAGCTTTTTGTATCAATTGGTCTTGAAACCATTATATGGAAAATTATTCACCTATAGTATCGATAATGATATAAGAAGGTTGGGTAATGTCCACCCATAGGTCTCACCTTACATTATTTTACACTTAGAAAGTGTGCACTACTATCAAAAATAAAAATCATTTCTCCTCCTCACACTTGTAGACCTCATTTTTTATGTATGTGAGCATGAATATAAAACTTCCCACTCTTATACTTCAAGCTATGCCAGGTTGCATTTATTTGTGATCTTTAAAACATGTTTTTTGTTGATACAAGATTTGTGTCAAGTCCTTTTTTTCAATAGTGTCGATAAATCTAAGTACATTGGTGCCTTTGGATTTCCCTTATCCACCTCTGTTGGGTTTGTGGTTGGTTATGGTGCTACATGAAGCTGTGTTTGTTTATCTAGTTATAATTATACTTGAGTTAGTGCCTATGGTTTCACTAGTTGTTGCACACCTAAGGGCATGGAGATCAAAGGTTGTACTGATATAGATTTGAGATCTTTATACCTCAACACTTCTACCTATGCATCTAACATAGATATGAAAAACAATAATGGTGTGGCTATTACATGCACCTTGATTTGTATATCATTATGAAATTTGGTCACCAATGCATGATTCCGTAGATACAAAATCACATCTTATGGTACTCTTGGGTGTGAACTAATTGTGTCTTAGATTTATAAGCACAATGCATTGTACCTCCCCAAATTCTCATAGTATTTCCTTATTTTCATCCATTCAATCTTGGTAAATGTCACAAAATGCCAAAAATTTGTAGCAATATTTACTCAGATTTCTAGTGATTTTCATTGTAATAAGACAAGTAAAACTATAAAAAATTGGCATTGGAAGGATTTCATAGTGCCAAAAGAGATCTTTTTTTTTTTTTTTATCTTAGAGGATAAAAATATAGGCCAATCAAAATCTTCATAGAGGTGTATCATGTGATACACAATGTCTACCACTCCTTTTATTACTTGTTTTGCTTATTTTGTGGTTTTACATAATATATTAGTGATACATTCCATAAGAATTATAACTAAAACCTCATCCATGGAATCAAATGGAATTAACATATCTACCCTTATAGTATATTTATCTTTAGTGTCAAACTAGTGGATCTTTGGATTTATATGCTAGAAGAGGTTTACCCCACCTCGAGATCATTGTTGCTTTCTCCATAGTCTCAAGGGTGATGAATATGGTCACATTTTATGGTAAGTGATTTTTTCCTTCATTATACCTACTTATAAAATTTAGCATTACCTCATATATTTATCCAAAATTAGTTAGTTTGATCAATCTTTTAGCATTTCAATCATGCAATAGATGTTGAAGTGCCAATGCCCCTACCTGTGCTACTTCTTGAGGGTTTGTGAAAACAAAATATCTTTATCTACATAAATGAAATTGAATGGGTTTAGATCATGATACTTATTTTTACTTCGGCCTAATATAATCCCAATTTCATATTTCTATGAATTTTTAAGAGAGATCAATAGTTGTGATCTCTCCATGGTTATTGTTGTGTCCTGTGTTGAACACTTAATTCACTTGGTCTTAATTTGGTATGATTTTTTTGAATAATAAGGTGATTTTAAAGTAGATCATAGATTTCACTTGGTTTTAAAAGTATGTAATATAGGTTTATTGTATGTGTCCTCTATTATATAGTTTTTACAACCCAAATCCATCAATCCATAGAGTTTAAATGTTTTGAGCTAGTTTTGCATGAGTGTATCTCCAATATTTATGTCAACTAAATATAATTTGACATGATGATTAGTCTTATTCATCTACATTCTTTCAATTAACCATTGTTATGTAGTTGATGTGATGTGTTATCCTTTCATTCATAAATTATTTTTTATGATACATGTCATTTTACCACATGATCTACTTTTATAAAGATGTAATCTCCTAAATATATTGTCATTAATAGTTTTGAATGACCACTCACTATAATTTTACATTACATGTCTTGTTAGATCCCCATTCTTAGACTTAATTATTGAAATTTCATGTTCTAATTATTATCTATCTTCCTTTTAGGTTGCTTGTGTATATCAATCATAGTCTATGATGTTGATGATTCAAACTTCATTATGATGTGTTGTGATCCAAATATCATCCTCTACAAACACACTAACACTAAAAATAATAGAAATAAAATAACATTAAATAAAATAATTAACTACATGATGCTACTCAACACCCCATCTCTTTTATAGTGATGCATGATAGAGATTATTAGTGATAAGGTTTTAAACATAAAACCATTTTTACACCCTATCAAAATGAAACATAAAACCATTTTTACACCCTATCAAAATAGTTCCATGTATATATTTAATAAAAATTGTACCCTATTATGAAAAATCATGAATAATATAGGGTTCTTTCCATCTGATGCATATATTTCATAGAAATGCTTTGAATATGCTATCATAGAGTAATACTACTTACTCAATATAGAATTAACTAGATCATAAGTTATGATTATGCCATGATTTTTGACCTAATTTGTTGATATCCTATGTCCTTTATGCCTTTTGTTTATTTTACTTCATTTTAACCAAATCTATTAATCTTTATTTCAAAGAGTCTTGATCACCCAACCTCCTAACCATTATAATGTGTAGACTAGGAACAATGTACTCGATAGGCATAATTGCCTCAAGACCATAAATGAAGTGAAAGGGAATGAAGCCTATAGTGCATTTAAATTTTTTTCATGTATTCCCAAAGAATCACAGGAATGTGATATTCTCAATTAATCCATTTGAACATTGCATATTTTTATTATCATTTTATTGAATACTTTGTTTGACACTTCATCTTGTCCATTTACTTGTGGATGATAAGTCATGTTCTTATGGTGAGATATCATAAAATAATCAATGAGAGTCTTGATTGTGTTACTTAAGAAGTGAGTACCTTTTGATATAACCAACTTGATTTGCTAACCCATTTATTTTTAAGCTTGGACTACTATTTATGGATTGTTATGTGTCATTTATCTCATCCATTCATTTACTATTGTTTTTCATTACTCATGTCAATGGGCCTCACTTTAGGCTCAAAAAATTGAGTTACAATACATATTCAACATAGTTATATGACTCTCTATAATATAAACCTTGTTATGATATTCTCATACAAGAGTTTAATGGCATCATTCACAACATATCTTGGTGTTATAGTAGCTTCCACCTATTTAATGAAATAGTAAAAAAAAATAATGATATTTCACACATGAATTCATTTTCTCAGTGGAGTTAAAGGTTTTACAAAGTCAATTCCCTATTTTTCAAATGGTTTCTTCGCTAGCATTGAGACCAATGGCATCTCATCCCACTGATTAGGTTTTCCCATTCTCTAGCAAACATCATAATGTTTGGCCACCATGTACACATCCTAAAATAAATTTGACCACCAAAGGCCACTCTACATTATCTTCCTTACAATAACTTATCTTTTGAAATGACCTCATCTAACTTCATGATGTGATTCCTAAAGAATTTATGAACTAATATATGTATCACATCATCCTTTCCAATTTTATACATAAATCCATTAATGAGACTATAAATAATAGCTCAATTGACCATTTGCTTTTTATCCCTTTCAACATAGTGCAAAAGAAATGTTACTTTCTCAATAAAGTTTATAATATCTTACATGTTGTTAGGGATCATAGTGGCCCTAAACAAGTGTGATTTTAGAGATTCATAATGTCTTTCCTCAATTTATTCCCCATTTTGGATCACACTCAAAATGATTTGGTTCTAAATTTTATCAACCTAAATGAACATTGATTCATAATTGAAATTCTTGAAACAACATTAGCCACTTAGAGATCCATCCTCCCAACATTAGATTCTTAACCAGGGATTGAAATACCTAGTGGTCTATGAAAATATCAAATGACATGTACAACAAATAATTTTTTAGAAAAATTAATGCAAAAACTAATAAATAAGGCCTGTTTTTATATATTCATATAATATTTCTCTATTACTAATACTTTCCTACTTGTAAAAATTATGGGATGATCTAAACCCCCATCCCCTAGCCATACTAAGATAACTCCTATTAAAATACCACAATCATACACATGTACATGGAATGGCTTCTTCTAGTAAAGGAAAATTAAAATAGCTTATTTTATTAACCTTTATTTGAGATCAATAAATGTTATTTGACATTTTGATGTCCACTCAAACTTTATATCTTTGTGTAGTAGCTTTTTCATTAACACAAATATAGTTGGGTATCCTTTGATAAATTTTATATAGCATCCTATATGACTCAAAAATGTGCACACTTTTTAGAGATAGTTGTAATGGCATCCCCACTATTTATAAAATCTTAGCCTATTCAATAAATATTCCATAACTACATATGACACAACCTAAAAGAACATTGATGGGTGTGAAAAATAAGAACTTCTTTAGATTCAAATAAATGAATAGGGCTCAACATCATTCAAGAATTAATTGAAGCTTATACAAATGTTATTTAAGCAAAGATAATACAACCCATTCATAAAAATATACTTACAAAAAGCATTAATGAAATCTTTAAATGCATTTACTACAACCCTAAAAAAGACTATTGGCACATTCTTAAGACAAAAGGGAATTACCTTATATGTGAATGACCCACATTTTATTCCTAATTTAGTTTTATCTTAGTCCTATTATAAAATTAAAATTTTATGGTATACACTAAATCCATCTATGAATGAGTATAAATCATGACCTATGACTGAGTTGAGGACTTCAACTATGAATAGTATTGGAAATGGATAATTTATGTAGGCATCATTTAGTACACAATATTTACCATAAACCTAAATCTCCCTAGACTTATTTGGATAAAAAACTATAGGACTCACCCACTATACCCTTTCAACTAGATAAATCATCCCTATTTCTTTGAGAAGATCTAGTTCAACCTTTAATTTTATATTCATGTTGGGGTTTAGTCTATATGGGCATTATTTAATGGGTTTAGTGCATTATTTAAATTCTATGTGTATTTCCCCTAATGATATATCTACACCTTTTACTTTAGATAATTTTGTTAATAATACATCATGATATTTTCATAGTAGTTGCAATGCCCATGAGATCTTATCATACCCCAAGTAGTCTCCAAAAGTCACAAGTATAAGTTTAAACTATGATCTAATATTTTCTTGAATATTTTTTAGTGGTTCTTAATATAATTTATTTGATCCACTAGGTAAATCCTCTCATAGAGTGTGTTACCCTTCCCATTATAGAATTTATATATTATGCAATCTTTCCTCTTTAACTTTTTATGTGTTTTGGTCAATTGTTGGTTCATTTTCTCATTTTAGTTTAAATAAGCCTTATAAATTTAGGTCTTCATCACCATCACTATATTCTATTAGGCCATTGGTAATTATATTACAGGGATTAATAAGAGATTGTTCTTATTTACTAGCCTTTTAATTTTGAATCATAAAATTTAAATCTTGAGCTACTTCTTGATATGATAATGACTCTATTACAGCTCCAAAATATTTTGTTCAACCATAAAATAGAAAGGTTTTTAGTATTTGTAATGCATTATGCACCAATATATTATCATCCTCAAACACAAAGGTTTGAATAAATTCTTGTTGAAATGGTTCCCAATGTACAATATCTCTCCTACACTCTTGATTCATGTACCAAGTAGTTGGGAGTGGTTATATTGTGTGATTAAAATGTGCACCCAATACCTTAGATCAATTCCTTGTGCAGACCATATATCTAAACATTTATGAATGTGCATATTAGAACATTGTCCTTCTTGAAATAATGGACACTATTATTTCATTATAGGTGGTAATTGAAAGTGTGCATGCAAAAACCCACACATATCCTCACAATGTATCTCTTATTCTCTATGCACTACCCACTAAGTCACAATAGTTCATTTCAATGCATAATTAAGTGAAAAAACTCTTTGATCCACCTCTAACACATGGTGATATAATCTCAATATAAATGTGTTAAGATCCTCTATCATAAATTATTGTCGTAATTGACATTTAGTGGTGAACACCATGTGCATAGGCCATATCTCATGATCTCTCCTAGCCTAGTTCAACATATGGGTGTCTAAGTCACCACTTATTAAATATGTTATTTCCCAAGGTAAGACACCCTCTATAATAAGTTTTATATAGTCCATTATTATTACACTTGTGTTATATAATAAATCCACCTTTGACATAGTATGATATCACACTGATGGAGAGGTACAACCTTCAAATTAAAACTATGGAGCTAGATCTTTTGTTATTATCAAATTATAAAGTGGTTATTTTTTGTCTATATTTTCTCTAACTATGGGTTCAAAAACTAACATTTTATAGTTTGTAGAGGATTTTTGTGTATTTGAGCCTATTTTGAACCAATTTATATCACCATAGGCATATAGTGACTCTAGTGATTTTTGAATCATATAGGGATTCTACTACAATTTATTCAAAGGGATGACAACTATCTTGTATCCTTGATGAGCCTCTAGTTTATTTCACACTATATTAATAGTCATTTGACCATAAAAATCCCATTTATTACCAATCAATAAAAGGTAATGGGTCTCAATTGTCCTCTTATCAATGACTTAAAAATTATATCATAGGCTTAGCTCAACAACTCTAATATTGACATCTTCAAGGTGACCAATTTATTTTACCCTTTTTTAGCATGCAAGAATGAGGGTGACAAGAATGTATCTTAAGTGTGTCCTACCAATATCCTCCTATGTACATCTAGGAACCATATTAATATTATTCCCAAAATTAAATTATGAATTAGGTATTTAATATATTATGAGCTCAATATCCATGCATGAGTCCACATCCCATAGTTTATTAATTTTAACATACCATACCACCTTGTCATTACATTGTTGTCCCCTTTATGTGCATTATATAAGGTTATGCAAGAGATTTTTTATATTCTAGGAGATATATTCATTTCATATAGTGTTGAACAATTATTTAAAATCTCTTAGTGTTGTCACAATACCTTCCTACTTCATAATACACATAATTTTCCCATACATGTGTGTTAATGGTTGTGGTATCTCCTTATGATGCACTCTATTATTATATGTATTGAATTACTTGAATATATATATATAAATCAATAACTTTTATATTTTAGGATCATGATAATTTTCCCATTGCAATTTTTTTATTCCCTAATCCTATGACATTTCTAATATAGAAAATCCTTGCACTGCATGTTTTTGTCAATTAACTACTTATATAAAGGCATTTTATTTAGGCCATGCATTAATCAATGTTCACATTGTGAACTATATTTTATTTTCCATACATATCTAATACCAATAAATTTTCCATTATATGTTGTCTTTATAATCTACAATACATGCATATATACTTATCTTTGAGGATTAGTGGGATAATTTCATGCAAATTGATTATTCTCACCACATAGATAGTATTGGATGGATTCAAGTTATTTAAAAAAATCATTTTTGAGATCACATTGATATCTTCCTTGGTATCCTCCTCTATATCCTCCTCTATTATGTTGATATCTCCAATTGTATGACTATTATCTAGTAAATCCTCCTTATTTTTATTGATGTGAATTGTATCTATTGTAATGATGTTGAGGTGATATATGATCCCAAGTTTGTTGATGCTATTTTAGGCTCACATTATTCCATGATTATTGATACTAGTATTATGGTTATGATGGTGTCCAACCAACTAGACCTTGGGGTTGATATTGATATTGCGTCAATGAATCTATCCATCTAGGACTACCTTGTGTTTCACTTTCCATTTCTACCTCTAGGCCTGTAAGTACTTGATTCATAGTGGGTAACTATTGTGCTAAAATTGTAAAGACATTCTTAGTAATATCTTCCTTTAATTCCTGTCAGTCTTTATAACTCTTTCATCATGGTTGGTCGATTTACAAAAAATATAGTACAAACTCTAAGAGTTTATAAGATACTATTATAGTAGATGAAATTTTGTAATTATGTGCCCTATTACTCTACAAAGTTCATATAATTATGGAATGAGTCTAAGACTATAATTCATATGATGTTCCTATCAACCACACTCTATGAACCATGAACCCATTTTAGGTTCATTGAATTCATGCATCTCATCTATCATCTTCATAAAATCATGTAAATTTACTTCTAATTTAGATCCAATGATTCGATCATCTCCTTAATCTTCAATTTTTTCTACTCTTAATACATTTGATCAATCATTACTTCATTATAAACTGATACTATATAATAGAAAATCTGATTCATGAGCATATTCTTACTACAAACAAGGTATACTTATCCTTATCATCCATGACAAAATAAATTATATTCATCACATCTAAGAATATAAAATCATAGTCCCACACATATTATCCACTTCATTGTTGGATCTCCTTTAGGTCCTGAATAGTCTAGATTGCACACTTCTTCATTTTAATATCTTCCACTAACTATGATTTAACTTTCCATATATATACTATTAGCATCTCTCTTGAAAATTAATTCCAAAGTGTAACTTGATAAATATATTATGAGCTCACACTTCTTTTCATCATTGGAAGTTATTCCCATAACCTACACTTTCATGTTATAGGTTAACAAATACTACTTAGGGTCCATATAACCATCATATTATGTCAACATAAAAACATTTATTATATTGTACTACATATTTGGGGTACTCAAATGTGTTAACACTATATGTTGCACACTCATGACTATAACTAAAGGTTATTATGCATTGGCCATTATTTTTTTATTAGATAAGGTAAACCTAGGTTCTATAGGGACCCAAAACCACAAAAGGGAAATAAAGAATTTTAACCAAGCCTTACATGGTTAAACAAACTAAAAGATAAAGTGTAAACAATAAAAACAAGATCAGACATAGAAAACATGTTAATTAGGGGGACCCTCCTGGTTATCCTCCACATATTTTTTTTACTTTGGTGGGAAGTTCATCTTATCTTTCAAGTCTTTTGCTCTGGTATCATTCTTGGGACCCTCAGCTTTTTCACTAAGGAAAATCATCATCAAACATTTCCTACCTTTCACATGGGAGAAGGGATGCTTAGGGGAGACCCCCCTAGGGGACCCTACAGGGATTTGGGAACCTTAGGGGATTTGATAACCATAGGAATAGGAGGGGGTAGGGTATATTTCACCAACCCATGGGTTGTGACCTCCACCACCTAGTGAATCTTGTTTCAATATTAGATTATTTTTACCAAACCAAAACCTACCTACTGGACCTTTATGTTAAAATTTTGAAACATTACTTTATTTTTATCATGATCCTCTACTACAGTGGACATACCTTTTTGATCAGAGGTAGAGGGAGAGCTAAGGGTGATGTGTTTGGTCATTATTACTATATGCTTCTTCACACTTTTTACTAACATTTTAAAATTGGACTTACAATCAAATCCAACCTCTTATAGACTCTTCTTATATAAGGACTTATTTATATCTACACTAAGTTTTCCAAAATTATCTTTAAATGACTCAAACTAGCTTCTTCCCATCCATTTATTTGTACTTGGTGTTTTTACTAAAGAAAAATTGAGTTAGGGGAATTCATATTAAAGAAATGAATGACCTTTACCCTTGGATTATTATAAATATGAGCTTGAACCTATAATACTTCTACACTTATGCATAATCACTTCTCATGAATATTCTTCTACTTCTTTAAACACTTTTCCTCTTAACTACACACTAATTTTATCTTTTAACAAATCTATGTTTATTTTACTTTGTTCTTCTTCTTCACTCTACTCCATCTCCTTACTACTTGTAACTCTAACTTATTTCTCCTCAGACACTTATATTTCCTACTCTATATATAATCTACTACCTAAACCTTTAAAATACTCTCTTTGGGCTCCCCTTTCTTTGGAATATTCTACTTTATTCCTAGTACTACTCATAGTTAAGTCTAGACTATTTGATTTGTTCCATCTTATTTATTGTCATAGTTATCTTTCTAATACTAGAATATTCTTTTCACTCTATCTCTTTTCATCCTCCATATTTTAGGTTTAAGTTCAAGTTTCTCTATTCAAATTTACATAATTCACTCATAAATTTCATGCATCCCCATAACACTGGAAGTGACTACTCAATGTTGGTAAGAGGCATCATGGCCTTTTCAAAAACCAACATCTTAATCATATTAGGTAGTCACTAAATTAAATTCCCATATATTCCCTTGATAAATTGGTTATATATGGATTCAAAAGGTAAATAGGCTTGTATAGTAAATTTAGTGATATACCCATTAATGGTAGTCTTTATCTAGTAATCTACTTCATGGGTCCAATCAGTGTTTAAGTTTCATAAGTTTTATATCTTTTACTTTGATTAGGTTATCAGTTCCATCCTCCATGGATGAAAACAATTACAATCCAATATATATATAACCAAGAAGTTAATAGCTTAGGTAACTCACACCAAAAAAATTCATAGATTTTTCCATAGATATGCTCCTCATTAATTTCCTTCATATTTTTATCTATTCTTATTACTTTCTCTTTGGTAAAACTTTGAACTCTTTCATCAATCCATCTCTCTATATCTATTTTTCTTGGAAACCGTCTCAACATGTTTCAAACAATTCTCATGCACACCACACCATTATTAGTAGAGGTTTCTATAAATCCTTTAGAACATGTTAATTTAGGGATAGATTATACTTTGAGTAATAAAAGTAAATAATTTATACCATATTTATACTAAATATATTCATTAATTATATAAAATAGATAGATATACAAAGAGACATAGGTTTATTAGAATCTTAATAGTCAACATATAATCATATAATTAATAGATTAAAGTAAAAAAAATACTCAATAAATATAGAAAAATAATAAAAGACACATAGGAAAACCATTTTATAAAAATATGTATTCATTTCTATCACATTAGAATAATATACAATTGCAATTGAACACTATATATAGAGTTTTACATAGAACCATATCTTCATATTCTATCCTTTTGATATTGCCAAATAGAGTGATTATTTATTTTATATCATCTATCCTTATGATTACATAGGTTGAATACATAACAAGAATATTATATAAAAGACACAATGAGTGTAAATCACACACATGTTCAATAAAATACTCTACAATTTTAGTAGCCCTATTCTACACTCAACATAGATATTGATGATCAATGTAGTGATACAACCCTTGAAATTCATATGTGCATTAAATATGATGTTAGTTATAAAAATTATAATAAATATAATGAAACTATGCATGATAATGAATAAAATATATAAATCTCTAATATAATCAATCTATATGAACTTAACAAATTAGATCTAGAGTGAGTTAAAGAATTATCCAATTTCCACCAAGGACTTTGAAAATGTCTCTAAAAAATGGACAAGGTTTTCAAATTTATCATATAATATAAGTCTACACATAAATAAAATATTTTCATTATCTCAAATATAAAAAAGAGGTACCTTTCAACATTGTTAATCCTACTCTAGTTACTACCATTGCTACTATCCCTTTATCAACCCATATAGTTACATATGTGACAACATCCTTAGGTATGGTGAAATAACTTGGTTTAAAATATATTAATATACTTATTTGTAAATTGTAATGATATACACATCCTTTGATCACCACACATGGTTCACTTCTAACTTTTCCTAATGTATCCTTGAATGAATAAAGTATTTTAGTTTTACATGCTAAAATATTTAAATTAAATAAAGATCTCTACAAATTTAATCACTAAATGGACTATTATAATCTTATTTAAAAGCATTTGGAACCTAAAATAACATATTACCCACTATATATATGATTTTTAGCACCTAATATACCATTTTTTGAGGGTAAAGGTGATATTGAACAACATCTTTATTCATTCCATGCAACCTGCTTGGACTATGTTTATAATGATAAATTACTCACCAATGTCTTTCAAATAAATCTAAAATATTATTCCATATCATGGTTATATTATATCCCAATTTAATTAGTCATATATTTCAACCCATTAGAAGATCAACTTTTAGCACAATTTTCAATCAACATCTGTGAAAATTTATCTTATACACAAGTTACTAAACTCAATCAAGGGTCAAATGAGAAAACAAATGAATATGTTCTACAGTAATTTTTTTCTTAAATTTGAAAAAATATATAGAATAAAATTAATTACATGATATATTTAATCAAAAATAATTATCACCATTGTATAAATCAATCATGTTTGATAAATTCAAATCCTTTGATAAGCTATGCCATATAGTCAAGGAAATAAAATTCAAGATTATAACATTGAATAAACTCAATTATGTACCAATTAGTCCATCTACATAAAATTTAAAGTTTTAAATAAATCCAAATTACAAGGTCAAGTGTAATGAAATCCAAAATGAATCCAAAATAATAGTTAATGTAATATCAAAGCCATCAAGAAAGCTTAAAATGACATCTCCACTAAAGAGGAAATTTACAAGGTTATTAAAAACTCCTCATATATTATAGTTAAATATAATTTATTTAAATATCATATCTCTACCCCTCCATTTGATCTCAATTTGACCAAGACTCAACCTAATTACTTTAAAAACAATGCATATTATGATTATCATATATGTATTAGGCATTCTATGAATAAAATTTATTAGTTAAGGAATAAAATTAAATATCATATTTATGATAATACTATTGAGGTAAACACACCCATCAAGGAATTTGAACCATAGAAAATGCCAATGCAAAGTTGAAAATACTTAATAAGCCTTTCCCAATCATGGTTTAGTAGTAAATACATATAATTTAGAAGTAAATTATGTGTACAATAAACATCCTCCTCCTATGATATATGGGAATACGATTGACAAAATTATAATACATTCATAGGTACATTAGAGCAATGTCGAT
>JARHVA010008775.1:115000-175000 GCA_037957365.1 Torreya grandis | reverse complement strand
TCAGTATATTCTTGGTGAGTATGGCCTAGGTTATTTTGATTAGGCCTCTAACATCCTCCTTTGGTATTAGCATTCTAGGTTTCTTCTACAAATGTTACTTAGCTGGGTTCTTCTTGGAGGTAGATTTTTTAGGGATATTTTGAGGAAGAATCTTTGCCACCTTGATAACCTACTTATGTGGAGTGACCTCAACATTTTCTAGGTGTGAAAAGGATTGAATCATTTTGGACGCTTGATTATTAATGGAAATCCATTCTTGGATCAAACCTTCTAAGCACATCCTTACCTCATGTAATTTGTTATTAAACCCTTCCAACTAATCCTTGTTTATTATTATCACAATTGATAAGGGGGCTTGCCTTTATCAACTACATCCACAAAGTTTCCTTCCTATAGCATAAAGGGTTTAGGCTTGATAAAAGTGAGTTTTAGGGTAATATCCCTTATAGATCTCTTAGATATGGAGCTTATAGGGGAAAACCTAGGTAATAGGTAGTGGGGTCCCAAGGTAGGATCTTCCTTATGGGAGTTTTCTCTGCAAAAGACCCCCCAGTGGGTCTTCTTTACCTCAAAGGGTCTCACCATGTTTCACCAGAAGGAGAATTAGTCCTTGGTGAATGATGATATTGATATCATTGATCTAGTATGTGAGTTTTATACACTCCAAGGATTTTAGAAGGAAATATGGTAGGCTAATTTTTAAGTCTTGAAAGTGGTTCAACAAAAGCAAATGATGCAAAAATATGAGGGTATAATTTCCTTCAAGGGTGATATAATTCATTATCTACAAACATACTTCAGGCTAGTATTATATAAGGTCCATGCATGGGAAACCTTTTTTGTCCATTTTAATGATTTTGTTGGTTATAAAAAATCCCTGCATGAGTTCCAACTTCTTCAAATAATATTTGAAGGATTTAGCCCCTTCACATGACATTCCTATGACTTCACCTATCAAATCCTCAGTTACAATTTTTTTTATCTCTATTATTTACACTATCATCTTATTTCACACCACCAAAAATTCCTTTGAGATGTTCTTATTGTGACCAAAGACCTTCTACATGAAATTAGTAAGATCCCTTCAGCATAGCCTCCTCTAATTTTTTTTAATGCTTCAGATGTCTAAATAAGATGTCAAATCTAGTCTACCCCTATCACCTCCCATGTTGTTCTTGATAGTGGACTAAAATATTGAATGAAAAATGGAATTTACTAAGTCCTAGTAGTGCTTATAACCAACATCTTAAAAGAAACTTAAAGTGAAGGTTTTGCCCCACCCTTTGTTATTAACTCTCCATGTGGTGATATGATGGAAGAGTATAATTTTTGAATTCCCTAGCTTTGGTTGTAAAATTCATGCATATGACTACCTTATCATTAACCTATATAGAAACAACTTCATTTTGAATTGCTAATATGACATTTTTGGGTATGTGGCTCCAAATGTGCTAGGTAGATAAAAGAGGGAGGCCAAATCCAATAATAGGGTATTTTAATTTAGAATCATATCTTATTTTCCCTTAGGTTTTATCAATTTAGAATCATACTAAATTTTATTTTTAAGGATTATCCATACCTTAGGGTTTCATTTAATTTGTGTGTGGAATTGATTGAAATTAATAATAGTTTATATTAGTAAAATTAAGTAAATTGTTTTATCTTTGATGAATGCTAAATTGTAACATGTGAATGTTTTAAATAATAAAAGAATTAATCAATTCATATTGTAAACTAGTGGAACATATTTTATTTCACACCCTAGTATTGTCATGATGCCTTTTTGGAACTAATTTTAAAATTGTTATTTATTAATACCTTAGAGTTTGAATTACTATATTATTTTTTTATGATCACATTTTAGCTTTATTAGACTTTTTTTTGCATATCTCATTATGATGTTAGGATGAGATGACTATGATACATTTTTATATTTAGTTGGATTACTTTTATATGACATTTTATTTGATTAATTAGTTAAGTTTATTTGGATATTACTAGATATATAGTGTTGATGCCATATTTGGTATTTTCATGATTTCTATGAGTTAGGACAGATCAAGAATCCAACTAATGGGGTTGTGAAAATGGTTGTTAGTATAGTTTGACTAGTAATTACAAAGTAATGAATTTTTAAACATCCTAAATTTTTGTTATAGTTAAATGTATTGGTTATCTTAGTCATTTTTTTATTTCTATGACAATGGTTTTTTATTCTTTTTATTAATTCATTCATTGTAATTATATGTGTGAAGAACATAACTAGTTTTGCACTATTAAAGTTGCTAAAATGAGAGACTAAATCTATTCTGACATTGTTGAAATAATTTGAATTCATGTTGTAAAGAGTTTCTTTGGTAGGAAGGATAATTAGATAGGTTATTTTTATTCTCTTATCTCTTGTTAAATATTAGTTTTTAGATTTTATTTGCTTGTGATTGAATATATTTTCAGTATGATCTTCTAGTTGTGATTATATTCGATTTAGAGGCTTCGATGGATTGAACTATTAAGTATACATGGTCACTTAGAATCTATACCATTAAACAATACCTTGATCAAAGTGTTCTTAAGTTTATTGGTTTGAATGTTGTGGTTTAAAGGTTTTTATTTTATTTGAATAACATACTTTATATCCATAAATCCATTGGTCCCTTCTTGACCTAGGCAAGTGACTTGTGCATGGGGGTCATGTTGTTTGTCTTTTTTATGTTTCAATCATTCTATTTGATAACATTAGTCATAAAAAATGCTTGAAATAATGAAAAATATTGACTTGGGGTTTGAATACTTCATTGATGCTATTTTTGGAACAATAACCAAACATTAATTTTTTATTTATTTTTAATTCAAGATATGGACTAAGTGAAACCCTACTTACCATCATAACACCTAAGAGATTGTTTGCCTTATTTAGTGGAAATAGATGTCACTTGGACCATTAATTTTGTTAATGGGATTCCATTTGGGTTATTTTTACAATTAAAATTTTAGGAAATATTGGAACATGTAGTTAAGTATCCATTGATCCATGATTCGAGTGGAGGGTGGACACTACTATTCATCTTGCATGGGAAGGAGTATGAAAAATTGCATGGTATTTAGAAGTAAAAAATGAACTTGTTTTTTTGGATCCTTGTTATTAAACTATTAAGGTAAAATGGTATACATTGGAAATAAAAATTAAGCAATGTTTTTGGGATTGGTTTCATGATTTTTATTGTAAAAATCACTAGAAAAAATATGAGTGTTTTAACCAAGACATTTTGATGAGGAGTCATCATTTTGGGTATGCATATTTTTTATTCACGATTGTTGAGTTATATTTTTTTATGGGTTTTGGTTTCATGGTTGTGAAAAATTGATTATTTGGATTATAACATGTTATTTTAAAATCATGTAATGGGGACATTACCATTATTTATATTTCTAAAAACACTATTTTTATGGTTTTGTTTTGAATGTGAATGATAAGGTATGAGATGGATTTTGATTTTCTACATGTATGTGAATGGGTATGTAGTGTTTTCTTAAATAAATGTTTTAAATTCATTGTATTTTAAGTTAAATAGTTTTAACCCCATGATTTGGACTCCCCATCATGTTGATGGTAGGGGTGGTCTAGGGACACTAATGAAGGGTTCATGGGACTAGTTGGGTGGGTTTTATTTCATGATTAAAAGGATTTGAACTTTGGATATTTCATAGAAAATGGTAATGAGTTTGTATTTAAAAATTTATGTAATCTTGGAAAATAATATTAAATATTTGGGATTTAAGTACTTGAATCATGTTTGTATATGAAATTTAAAGATGTTGATTCCATTCAAATAATGTATGGTGTTATTTTTAATGTATTATGTCAAGTAAATAAATAATTTATATTAATGTGAATATTTAATATTGTATTGATTTGATTACATATATTTATGTTTATGTTATTATTCATGCATATTGAAATTTTAGTTTTCAATCATTTCAAAAAAATTAGGTTACACTGGGAGTAAATTTTTTTTTTGGTGGTTGACTATGCGTATTATAAATTTATAAATGAATTTGTTTTATATCTATATTTGGTTGTTTGCATATATATATTTAATTTATGAAAATGTATATCTAATTATTAATATTAGGGATCAAGGGTTTTAGTATCACTCAGGAATGTATCAGTTAAAAGATGGAGTACGATATAGTTATGAAGCAAATTTATGGTGATCATCTTCATGGTTTTATGACTTGTTATTTTTCATTTTGATTGTAATGTGATTAAATAATCATGAATATAATGAATTGAACGTTCAATATAATTTACTTAGTCAAGTGGTAATAATATTGTATATATTATTTCCTAATTCCTAGGAGTAGTTGTAGTTGGCTTTTGTCTTGTAGTGTGTAGGTCAAGAGTCCCATAGGAAACTTAAAGGGATTCTTGAATATGAAATGATAAGCCACTCCTTGGACTATAAATTTTTAATTTTTTTTAATCATTTTTAATTTAATTATGAATACAATTTTATCTTGTACCAAACATTTTAAATAGAAATTCCATGATCTAGCTTGTCATTGGTATCCAAGCCTAGAATTTTTGATTTTTTATTCATTCTTTCTCTCCCTTTATAGCTATACAACCTACAAGTTAATTTTTTTAGAATTTTTATGACTATTTTAGAAGTTAAAAAACATCAAGGATATGTTTTTTTCTAAATAAATTCACTCAATTTTTTTTGTCAAGTTTATGGCCCTACATATCACCTATTTTAGTAGAATCTTTTCTCATTAAAAAACTTTTCAGATCTATGACCTACATTTTTCATTGGAAATAAGTATTTTAGCATTCATAGGATAATTTTGCTCATTTATGGTGATATGGTGGGATGTTGGTAGTGATCAAAACTTTTATATACTTGTCTATTACCCATCGATCTACTCTCTGGCTGATAATAATTTGATTTTTTTTTGTTTGTTAATCTAACACCAACCTATTTTCTTCATTGAACTTATTAGAATTAAGGTGTATATATCTCAAGGCATTGAGGTTCATGTTTGAACCACTAGTTTTGTATGTGTGTGTGTGTGTGTGTGTGTGTGTGTGTGTGTTAGAATGTTGAATTCTAACCTGCACTTGGATTATTATGTCTAGTCTTTGATAGTGGAATTCTAACCTGCACTTGGATTATTATGTCTAGTCTTTGATAGTGTATCCATTGACTCAATCTCACCCTTTCTATCATGATATGTTACACGAATTTGAGTAGAAGTGGGTGAATTAAAATATTAAATAATAAATTTGGTATCACTCCAATATTGGAATTATTTATCAAATATCATGAGATGAGGTATTTTAATTTTAATATTTTTTAAAACCATAATTTCAATTTATCTCTTAAATGTTATTTTCAAATTTTCAAAGCATTTAAATTTGAAATTATTTGAAGTAAATTTTCATTAAATTTATCATTTTAGAATGCTACTCAATATTAAATTTGGCAAACAAAGAACTAAAATTTTCAAATTCATGGGAAAATAAGGAGAGCTACTCTTTTACCCCTTCACCAATATTGATAAGCGTAAATCTAAAAATCAATAAAAATTGAGTATATTAATGTACGAGGTTTTATTTTTAAGCTAGTGATAATGATAGGGTGGATCATTTTCATATGCCACCTAGGTATCACATACCACTCTGCTCTCACATTACTTAAATCCTATTTCACATAGTTTTAAGTATAGGAAAAGGGCTACCTTCTTCCATGTACTAACATGTATATGAGAAGGGCAGTTATATATAGAGGTTGGTATATAAGTTTTGTGGTATATATAAAATGGTACCATTTTGGTTGATAAAGAACCAATTTAGGGTTAATGAAAACTCAAAACCATGCCTTCAATAAAATATATCATTGGCACAACATTAACTGACAAATAAACATGGTTAGAGTGTTATTGAATAGTGGATAACACACTGATACTCAATGATCTATGGTTCAACATTTGTGATGGGTAGAAACAACTAGTTGAATTAGCATGGAATATAAAGGATATTTATACATGGAAGTATAAAAACCATAAATCATTAGCCTTGATGATGGCCTCAATTAATGGATTTTTGTTTCATCATATCTAGGGGTTAATAATCCATTGGAAGCATTTCAAAAATTTAAGGAGCTATATGATTCCCACTTAGAGTTGTAATTCATTAAATTGTAGTTAAAGTTGTTAAACCTTAACTTGAAATAGGGTGATGTGATCAAATTGGCTTTGGTTATATATTTTATCAATCATGGTGTTGATTAAACATGTGTTAAAATCATCATCTATATGACTTCATTGATAAAATCCTTTCTTCCAAACTATTTAACCCAATTATAGTCTCTATAATCAAGCATTGGTTGAATACTTTCACATATAATCAATAGTTGAAAAGATGGTAGAAAGAAGAAAACCCTTTGGAACAAAAATTGAGTCCATAATAGGAGAAAGTGTGTGATATGTAAAACAAATTATTCAAAAAAATCCAACAAGGACACATCTTCCAAAAATGAAGGAAATGATAATTAAAAGAATAATTACAAGGTAAAATGTGGAAAAGATGAGAATCAAGGTCATAAAAAATATAATGATAAACAAAACCTCTACTATGAATAGTGTGATAGAAAATGAAGTCACAAGACTCATGAATGTGAAACTCCATAAAGAAAATTTAATCATACCATAAGAAGAAAAAGGAAAAATCAAATAAAATAATATTCAAACTCTACCCAATTCACTAGTGAATATGTGTTTACCAGTATAGATGATGAATCAAACTATGTCTCATTTTTTTCTTCATGGTTTGATTCTTAGGTTCTTGATATTGATGTCAATCTACATATTACTTTCCTAAAATAATTATTTTATTATTTGAGTGAATAAATATGTGGTGAATATACATTTCATACATTTCAAGTCTACAACCATAAAGAAGAGGTACAATATGACTCAAGTGTCCAAGGCTAATATATTTTAAACTCCATAATGTTCTCAACTTTCCTCAATTAAAGTTAAACTTGTTGTCCCTAGTTATTATAAGGAAACAAGGAAATTCCATTATATTATATAATGGTTATGTTGATAATTTAGTTGTCTTTATTGGATATGAAGAAGGTAAACTACTCAAATTTAGGGGTGAGCCATCAAATTCAAGAAATTATGCTCATCTCATGAAAGACTAAATGTCTTTAAACATTTTATGTAATGTTATATTTTGGCACACTAACTATAAAAACATTCATGTATTGAAAAATAATGGTGTTTTTGGCATGCCTAAATTACCCATAAAATAGGATGAAAAGTGTGTAGCTTTCATCTTAGATAAAAATGAAAGAGAATTGTTCCCAAAGTCATAGTTTATATTTGATAGAAAGTTTAAACTGGTTCACTCAAGTTTGTGTTTTCTTCCAATCCTCTCCACTTTTGGTCCTAATCACTTCATGTTGTCTATTGATCACTATAGAAATATGACTTGGATATACTTTTTGAATAAAAATCAAAAGCCTTCGAGACTTTTCAAAAGTTTTGAATCATGATTAAAAATGAAGTTCAAACCCACATTGAGATACTAAAGATAAACAATGGTGATGAATACATTTTAAATAATTTTAATCCTACATTCATTAAAATTGGATCAAACACTATCTCATAGTTCCTTATAATATATTAAAAAATGGAGATGTAGAGAGGATGAATAGAGCTATGTTGAATATGGTTCATGTTATGTTATAATACAAAGTGGTAAATTTTCACTTTTCTATTGAAGCATCTAAAATATTGCTATACCTCTACAATAAATTACCATCAATAGATCATGAATATAAGACTTAATATGAGATGTGCCATGGTCATATTCCTTTAGTGTCACATCTTCATATTTTTGGATCCACTTGTTATGCATTTATTTCAAAGGAGAAAATAAATAAGTTGGACCATATGAGTAAAAAATGCATCCAATTTGGATATTATAAATCCTCCAAGGCATATAGGTTATATGATGAAAAAGATAATAAGTTTATTATCATAAGAGAAGTTTTATTTTGTGAGAATACAAATAAAAAAGAGCACATTGATTGATAGTTGAGCCAAATTGACAAGTATGAAAAGTTTGATGTTTATAGAGAGTGATTTGGATGTTGAAAATAATGAGTGGGGGACACACAGTTATGATTATCTTTATTTTTTATTATCTCCTATAAATTATATTTAAACTCCTCTTGAATGAGAGAGTGAAAATTCATCAAATAATGAATAATATACACCAAAATTAAGGGTAAAAAGTGATGAAAATTAAGAGGATCAACTTGAAGCACCTAAAAAATAGAAAAAGACATGTAACTAAGCCACTCAAACATTGAAAGATGTGAAAATTGATGAAATTGGGAAAATAAGCACTAGAAGTGCACATGTAGTCACATGACAATCAAACAAGTCCTTTGAATAAATTTAAGATAGGATTAAACAATTCACCTTGAATGATTCTCTATAATAATAACTCAATGTTGTGTTTGACTCAGATCCAAACATTTCAAATAGACTGAAAAGATTGAATCTTGGAGAAAATCAATGAAAAATGAGTACAATGCATTGGTAAAAAGTAGGAATTAGAAATTGGTTGATCCTCCATATGGTTTCAAACCAATTGAATAAAAGTGGGTCTACCAAAAGAAACACAAGGTTGATATTTCAATTGACAAGCATAAATGAAAGCTTTTTTCAAATGGATGTGATAAAAAATAAGGAATTGAGTACAATGAAACATTTGTACCTATAGTAAAATGGACTATCATTTGAAACATAATCTCTCTAGTAGATCACAATAGATGAAAAGTTCACCCAATGACTATCAAAATTACATTCCTGAATGGTGACCTCAAGAAAACTATGTACATGACATAACCTAAAGGTTCTATAGTAAATGGAAAAGATAAAAATGTATGCAAACTATAAATATCATTGTATGGTTTAAAATAAGCCCCTTGAGCATGGTAAATAAACTAGTTGAACACCTCATTAACATGAAATTCAAACTTTTTAAGTTGAAGATATTTTTAATTTTTTTTTTGATAAAATAGTTGTATTTATGGTGGTGTATGTTGATGATTTTATAACCATAGAAAATAATGAATGGTAAACTACACAATTCAAATCAGAGTTGATGAAAAGCTTTGAAATAACTATTTTGGGTTATCTTCATTAATTTTTAGGTATTGAAGTAATAAAAAAAATATTTATTCATCACTCAACATAATTACATTGGTGACATTATGATCAAGTTTAGAATGAAATATTGTGATCCTATTATCATGTCCATAGAACAAAATCTCAAATTCACATCTAAAGATTCAATAGATTTGGTTGATGTCATTAAATATAGATGACTCATTGGAATTATGATTTATGTGATCACAACTCAACTAGATATATCATTTATAGTTGGTGTCTTCTCAATATTCATGAAATAACCTAGGGATGGTCATTAGGTAGCAATAAAATGGGTCCTCAAATATTTTAAAGGAACACATAATTTTGGGCTCAAATACTCTAGGGTAGGAGACTTCAAACTAGTTAGGTATTCATATTATTACTAAGTTGGTTATCATGAAGATGAGAAGTCCACTATGGGTTTATGATTAATTTGGGAATGGTAGTTGTTAGTTGAAAATCTAAGAATCAATCAATACTAGTAAGTTATTTATCAAAAGAGAAATATATGGCCATTTCAAAGGAAACTAGAGAGATATTGTGGCTTATAAGGGTTCTTTCATATTTTTAGGATCAAAAAGTTTTGATAACACCTCTCATGGTTAAGAACACTTCTACAATCTAGATGGTAAATAATCTAGTCTTTAATGATTGAAAAAACCATATAAATATTGAATTTAATTTGATTCAACACTATTTGAAAGATAGGAGTGTCAAGTTGAAACATTGCCCTATAATAGAGAAACTAGTTGTCATCCTGACGAAAGCACTTAGATGAGAAAAAACTAAATTTTTTAGAGGAATGCTTGGGCTCAAAAAAACCCCTACATATTAAGGGGGTATGTAGTATTATTATTATATATATTATTTCCTAATTCCTAAGAGTAGTTTTATTTTGATTTTATATTTTAGTGTGTAGCTCAATAATCCCATAGGAAGCTCAAAGGACTTATTGAATATGAAATGACAGGCCATTATTTTTCTTATATGTTTGTAATGGTTTGATAAATTTTAATTGAATTGTGAAGATAATTTTAGCTTGTACCAAACATTATAGATTGACATTCTATGATCCATAATGTCATGATTTAAATTTGATTGAATAAACATGCATATAATGAATTGAATGTGCACTATAATGTCATTGTTCAAGTGTTTATAGGTTAATTTTATGATTTTAATACTAATATTGGTGACTGTGTTAGTTTTTTATCTCATAGATAATGGATTCTTGAATTCTAATAAGTATGAATTCAAGTTTTGTTTGTACATGAATTGGTGTGTATTATGATTCGATTTAAAAGTGACTATTTATTTAAATCAATGGTTTGATTATTTATGTAATGGGATTAGAACTAGGTTTGGAAGTTTGCATATAAGTTAGGAGATATTTGGATTATTTAATCATTGTCTTGGGATAGAATTCATTGGTTCTTTGAAATATTTATCCCATGTAAATTTGGTATTATGAATTTTGAATGCTAATGGTAATGGGTATAAACCTTCTTACCATAGTAATTAATTTATTTTTATGAATTGAATCATTGATTGTATTGGTGGAAAAAGCATTATAATAGAGTTTTAATTCATTAAAGTAATTGATAAATACACTAAGCCAATTAGATAGTGTTATTTGTTGAATTTTTCATTTATGAATGAAGTGTTAAGAAAAACATCTATATTTTAGTTTTTGTTATCAAATAGGTAACATCAATATTTGATATTAACTGACCTTTATTTGGGGCTTCCAATTCTTTGAAATTGCATTTTCATAAAATTTCTCAAGAAAGGAAAATTTAAATAGATGAATAATCTATTATAACTATGTTCCTATAAATAAGTGAATTGATTGTGAAGTATATTTGGAACTATAATAGAATTAGATAATAATATGTAATTATCTCTTGATGGGAAATATTTGGGTTCCAAACATATTTATTTGGTAATTATCTTGTTCAATTTCTCCATTATATCCTCTTCATTTCTTATGACACTCGAGTTGCATCAAGATAATTGATAATGGTTCTTATATGTTTGAAATATTAAACATATATATTGGTTAAAATGTTATCCTTTTTTTGTAATTATGTAGTATGTCACCATTTATTGGAATTAATAAATTCTACACTATGCTTTAATACATTTTTTAAAATTATGAATATCACGTAAATCAATGCACAATTTTATACTTGTATTATTTATTGAAGAAGATGAAAATTAGTTATTATTAAATTTGAATTTTATAAATCCATTATAATTTATCACATAATATATGCTCTAATAACATATTATGTTCATGGAGAGAGTCCTTTTTTTGTTTTAATATTCTATGTTATTTCTAATGCATTAATTAGAACTAATTTTGTTGGCACTTAGTTAAATGGATGGTTCCAAAGGTACAAATATGGTGGTACTCAAATGAAATTTATCTTAGAGAGTTATATTATAAACTATATTAATATAATAATTATATATAAGATGTTTTAATAAAAATTATGCCATGTATGTGGAAGCTGTATGGAAGATGCTAGGATCATAGTGTCAAATTTAATCAATTATATTAGGTAGTATCATGTGGAGGATAATGTTAGTATCATTTAATTATGAGTTTTTGGATCATTATGTTAGTGACATATTTCTTAACTCTATTATTAAAATGTATGATAAATGTAAGTGAACAAGATTAATCTCATCTTTAGTGGGTTACGTCACTTAAGTTATATGGCTATATTGCATTGTGGTATTGAGGACAACATTAGATTAAAGTTAAGTTTAATTAATTTTATGGATTGGATATATATTAAATATATTTTATTAATCAAGTAAGATGTCTAAGTATATTCTTAATAATTTATCTTATATGAAATTACCTAATCATGTTGTTTTAGATTAAGGTAAAAACAGGTTTTAGAAGGGGCCCCGAAACCCTGAACAAGGAGAAAGATAAACATTAAAGCACAACCAGGTTAACATAGGAACCTGATAACAAAAAAGAACCAACACTAGGTTTTACAAGGACCTATAACCGACAATAAGAACAAGACAAAACAACTGTCAAAACACAGAACTGAAAGTTAACCTCAAGTTTCCAGCTCCGTAACCAGCAAACCAAAAAAATGACCGGTTTGCTGCCCCCAAAAAACCAATCAGCAGAAAGGAACTTTGGATGAATCTTTTGAATTCAGATTTTTCTTTTTGCATGACCAAAGATTCATATCAAGAGGAGGGACCAAAGGCTTAGACTTCTTTCTTCTGACTACTGTCCAACCATCTTCTACCTTAGTTGCCTCAGCAACCCATGCCTCAGGGGACAATGATCTTTGGACACTAGTAGGCATAACCTCCTGGTGACAGTCTAACACAGTCTGGCTCTTAGATATATCCTTAAAAATAGGGGAAGAGATCACCGCCTCCTCCTCAGGCTCAGCTGTATCTTTGACTACAGCCTCCTCAAAGGCTTCATTTGATTGATTCTCCAGTGGTTCCTCTTCATCTTCCGATTTGGATTGCACCCTTTCCTCATTCTCAGACTCAGAATCTGTTGTTTTTTCCAAAGGTAGTTTGTCTAAACTATGTTCAGAGAAGTCCTTTGGCCACCAAGAAGGTGAACATATGGGATTATTTTTCCCATCAACACAACGGGCTACAATATGTCCCATCTGGTGACACTTCCTGCATCTAAAAGGAATCCCCTCATAATCCAAGATTTGTGTCCAGGTGCCCCTAGGGGAGTCAATGCATATCACCTCAAGAAGGCCCTTTGAAACATCTAGATCAGCCAGAAATCGTGCACAAGTTGAATAGTGGCTCTTCATACTGTCTTCTTCATATAGAAACTCCCCTATAGCATTTCCAATGGTCTTATAAACTGCCTCTTGACACAACTGTATCGAAAGATAAGGGAGCCGCACCCATATAGGAATCTTGTTAAAGGATTCTGAGAGAGGGTTAAAATCCTTATGCCAAGGTTTGGCCATAAGAGGAAATCTGCCCTACCAAGAAAAATTATTGTGGCACAGTATAGACTGCCTATCTTTAGGGCTTTGAAAAATTACTATAAAAAAACCCCTGGCACAAGGCTGGATTTGACCGTCATTAATATGCAGCCAACTCTTAGCAATCCAATTTTGTATTTCTACAAAAGAGGGCCAGAAACCATGGAATCAGAAAATGGCAGCACAAGAGGAAAACCATTTTTCTTCTTGGAAGATATTTTCTGCTAATTTAGGGTCTAGAGTTACCCTATTAGGTTTTAAAGCATTTACAGGCATTACGCAAGTAGGTACAGGTGTTGTATGAGGCCGAGCTTCATATATCTCTACTTCAAAGGCCACCACATCTGCATAGGTTCACACCCCTGTTTCATGCCCTGAACTAGGAACGTAGGTCAGACCCGCAACTGTAGTATCATCAATCCCCACAGTAGAAATCCCTTTGCGTGTATTCTGGTTTCTTCCACCACTAACCGAAATGACCTCTGCCGTTACGGCATCCACAGCCTCACCGGCTGCTCGGAACACAGCAACCAGTTTCAAATTTTGATTCACGCGCGCTGGAGTGGGAGCCTTCATCTTCACATACATACACATTAATCTTTTTTGTTACCAAAAGACAATTGGATGTATACCTAATCATGTTGTTAATAAGGATGAATCCTTAAGTTTTGAGAACATTATCTTAAGTCTATAGTTGGTTCTACCATAGTCTTCCATAAAATAATAAATATTTATGAGTGAGTCTTATTTCTCATCCTTATGAGTAATATGAATTATTCACACATATTGTTGATGTGGTTTATATGCACACAAACTCATAACGAGGTAGCCTCTAATATTTTAGGATGTCAATACAAGTAAACTCCACTCTAGGGTATGAGTCATAGGTATGAACTTTTAACAACCAGGTAATGAAATAGTAGGATGAGAATGTAAGTTGTGAACTAGGACTATGTATGAGTGAATGGTTACTAAAAGAAAGTCTAGAACTAGGCAAGTTGATGGTTTGATTGATACTAATCTAGAATGGGTATATCTTAGAAATAAAATCAAAAAAAGAGGGAAGGGTAGAGTAAGACATAAGGACTCTATTGATTAAGGATTCACCTCTTAGGCTAGATTCTTCATGGACAAGTGCTTTTAAAACCAATGTATGTTGCTAGCAGCTATTGCACACATACAAAAAAAATAAGGTGAAGCAGTCTAGGATAGTTTGATATAGGGAACTCAGGGATCTCAATTAAAGGTTTCTCCTTGTAGAGTATTTATTTCACATCCTTACTTAGGAGATTATGAATTAGAATAGGAAGGCATTTGAGATAGCTATTGTCCATACATAGAATACTATATCATTGAAAACATCTCTACACACTTAGAAATATAAGATAGTCAACTTACTTGAAAATGATCAATATAATTGCTAATTGTTCAATAGATTTTGTACATCTAAAACTATAATATTAATAATAAAAATAAATAATTCCTCATATTTGTTTCACACTAAGAATTATTGAATCATATAGCCAAAAATATAGAACCTAATTACATAGAATATTGAGAGAAAATACACCAACACATTTACTGACAATCAATTTTTTTTTTTTTAATTGAATTTTCCAACCTTTAGAAATGAGGGTTACATTTGTTTAAATAGACTTTGGGATGGGTTGCCTCATCCTCCAAGTACATGAAAAATTGTGATTATATGGCATAATTATAACCTTATTTCTAACTCTAGCTCCAAAATCGTATGTAATGTATATATATAGTTAACTTATATTTATCAAGATTTAAAGTTCGACTTTACAATAGGATGCAACATGTGCATGATTATAAATACTTTAGGAAAATTTACATTAATTTCTTACATAAGTATACTATGAGTATAAAAATTTATTCCTTTATATAGATATGCACAAAATTTTCCTTTCAACTAAGGTTGAGTGGACATTTGCATGGATGTGATAACTTTTATGGGATTTGTCACTATTGATGTTGGCATTGAAATGGATGTTATGACCTCAACCTTCTTCTTCTTCACCTTCAACTCAAGATAATATTTTGTGGCCCACATCATGTTGTTGCTTGATGATTTCTAGGTTGAGTAATAAGGGTTTGTGCACCATGTTAATCTACTCTAAGAGTTTTTCATGCTTGGTCTTTGTATTCTGGAAGTTGATCTTAAAAATTTCAACTTTTGTTACTTTCTTTCTTGCAAAACTCAACTTAGATTCAATGTCCTCAAGTAATAATCCCTGTATACTTTGCTTAAAATTATCATTTTCTTCTTGAATGAGTTGGTCAAAATTGATTATACTAATAATCTTGTCAGTATTGTCCCTTGCCGTAGATAATTTCAATTGATAAAAAATATGCAACATGAGAGTTTCATGTTCTTTATATTTATGCATTACTACCACACTTGTGGTAACCCACTCTCTGGCTTATTGTGTTATTATCACCACCAAATTAAAGGAATTTTATGCCTCTAATGGTTGCATTGAGTTAAGATGGCTATATGCTTTATTAACATTTTACATAATTAATAATTTCAATTTATTTTCATCTTGATTTAAATAATTAAACAATTGATGTGTCTGAGATATATGGGTGGCCAATTATAACCTCATTACCTCAATATCATTGTAGCATTTTGATGTAACTTTTTTAACTTTGGTCTCGTTTCCTGCTAGAATGTGGACTATTTTTTTATTATTTGATTTGCTCTAGTTCCTTCTCTAGATCTTGCCTTGCCATCTCAGTCCCCTCATGTAATGATATCATATCATTATTGTGGTTTTGTATAAGGGAATTGAAATATTATATGTATGGAGACTTCCCTAGCTATCTATTCTTCCTTTTAAAAAAGGCATATACTTCCTTTCTTTCATCAAGAATGATCTCCCTCCTAGCTTCATCCTCCAATTTCCTCTTCCTAACTCTCTAGATGCTTCCCAATGGTTCATCAAACAAAGAGGTTATTGATGATAGTTCTATAATTTTGAAATTAGGATTTTGATAAACCTTTGATCTAAGATCAACTACCCATGGTGGGATAACTAGATAGGTTGGGTCTATAGATTGTGTATCCTTAGTTGTAGCCCCTACCTCTATATTTTCTATTGATTGTTTTGTGGTTCCATTGATAATTATAATAGGAATGGAAGGCCATATTATTTTGGACCAATCCACACCTCCATATTGGGGGAGTGGATGGATTGTATAGACTTGTTTACCCCTTTTATAATTCCCTAAGGATATGATAGTAGTATCCTAGGTGGAATTGGTAGAAGGCATTAGAAAATTGATATGTGTAAAATTAACATGGAGTTGGGAGCTAGCCAATGTTGTTTAAATTTTCTTAGAGGCCCTTTTATTTCTTTTGGTTTGTACTATAGTGGTCTTAGAGGGAATATCAATAGTGGTGGAAATAATGGACATGGTTGGAACTATGGGGGAAAATGAAATAATAGTGGTCTGAAAAACATCTTATACTTTAGGAGTGAGTAAAGGGGTTTGTAAGATATCAGTGAGGGGAATTGAAATATTAGGGGTGGAGGTGACATCATCCAATTTTGGAGAGAGAAAAGGGGTTTTAAAAACAACACTAATAGAAACTAAACTAAAAATGGGAACAAATGAGGAAACATGGGAAGAGGGGTATGAAGGATGAGCCTTCTTACTTGATTTTTCATCTTTGTTTGATGACTTTCATTTATCTACTGTAAAAATTAGTGCATTTTAACTTTCCAGTTCTTATTCTTCATATATTTCTTTTATATTGGGGAATTGAAGATATACCCTATGGTTAATCAAATATTGGATTCTCTATGAGGGGATGATCCCTTAGCTTCCTCTTATATCAAATTATAGTCTTCAATGGTGGGGAGAAATTTCTTTGGATTGAGGTAGTAGTAACCTCTTACACCATATATGTCTATAATTATGGTGTAGTTATAGATATTTTTAATGATAATGAAGCAATATGATCATGGCCTTCTATATCAGAGGAGTCCTATTTAATTAGATTACCTTGAGCTTCCCTATTCTCAATATCACTCAAAATAGGCTCTTTATTAATAATAATCAATAGTAGGGGAAGGTCCTTATTATATCTCTATTTATTGATAGGGTATATTACCCTAGAAGTCTGAAGTAGCCCATCCTATAAGGGTGGTATCCTTGTATGCATCACTAGTACTAAAATTGAAGGTTCTTGATGAATAATCCCCAAATGATCCTCCTTAAGGCCTGTAAGTTTTTCCCTTTCTAAGACTTGGGCATTATCCTTAGCATTTAAGAATAAAAAAGTCATGATCATAGAGAAAATGTTGGTATCGAATAACAAAGTCCTAGATAAGATTTTGAATTTGACCATGGGAGTCCCAATCTCTATGTGGAAAGGTAGGCAATTGATATTAATTCTACTTATTTCCTACATCCCAAAAATGCTTCCTCATTATATGACACATTCTGCCACTGATCATGTGAGATTAATAAAATGTGCTTTTCTTTTTATTTTATAAAATCCTCTTCCACACTCCACCAAATTTGGTATGAAATTTATTACTCTGTAAGATTATCTATCACATACTTGGAGAGGCACAAGGCTGGCACTTAGGACTAATGACCATGATCACCTTATAATTTGGGTATAACCAACAGTCTAAAGAACTAGTGTATCTAATATGCTCTTTGAAATTTTGGGTGGCATGGACTCATGAATTACCTACCATACTTATGGATATACATCCTCAAAATTTTTGGTGATATTATTTGTATATGCATAAATTATTAGTAATCACATATGTCATTATTTATACAGTCAGTAACTAGGATCCAAAGCTCCCCAAGCTCCCTATATACTATGCCCATTAATACATCTAAAAGGTAAAACATCATATAAAAATGGCCTTTTAAATTGGTCTACTTAACTTTATGTAGAACTTGTTCCCTTAGGTTGAAGCTTATGATCTCTCCCAATACAAAAGTTATGTCGCTATTCATTATCATATCTAGCAATGACACCCAATCTAGGTTGAGAAAATGGATACTTGGCATGCCATATAGTTTGTTTAATAAGATCATCCCAATATAAAATCCCATTCTAATTTTGATAAGGGTGAAATACTTTTAATTTAGGACCATAGTTTCTCTAGGAAGAATCCATGAGCTCAGAACTTTGTCAATTAAATTTTTCTTATTCCATGTTACCACCTATGCTTATCAAATATTGCATGTTGAATTGGCAGAGATAAGTACCTTTGGAAATAATCACTAGTGATTGAATCCACTACTATCTGGTGATCCATGTGATGTGAAAAGGCATAATATGTAATATTTCCATCAAACAACAAGTCCCATAGCAAGTCAATGTAGGGCATGACCTCAGGCTTAACCATCGTGAAGTTAAATCTGTGTCTCTTAAGAGAGAGTAAGTCTATATCCAATTGGTACTATGTAGGTGATATATTTTCTTCATGTAAAAATGTGTCGATAGTATCAATGACATCATAATTTTGAGTAGTTAACATTCCTATTTTTTAATATTATTACATCAAACATCATGTTGATAAATTCTATAGAATCCTTGATGGATAATGGGGATGGTGGAAATGATCCTATGAATCTCTTGGATGATGATCCATTATAATTGTATGGTGTGCTCAAAGTCTTATTTTGTGTACCATGAAAAATAATTTCCTTGATTTTTTGTTTGTAATGGATTCATAGGTAGCTATGGATTTGTTCACAAAGTATAAATTGAGTTCAAATTCACTTGTGAGAAATGAATATGTCAATAGATACATGCCATTGATATATCCTTTTACATTAAATTATAGTTCATGTGATTTTAATGTCTAATGTTTGTATACTTTTCTTTACCTACATAATTCAAATCTCATTAGTTTAATTGACAAGTTATGTTCCTTGGCAAGTGTCAGGAAGTAGTTCTAATTTTTTGGTTAAGTTTGATGGGATTTTGGTAGTTGAGAGTCAAGATTCAAGTTTCATGTCAGGACTAAGCCAAAAATTCTTGCAAACTAAAGGATCTTAGCACAAAGACTGAATAAAATGTCTAAAGACCAAATCCCTCAGAATAATGTTTAGACAAAATGTTTGAAAAAAAGCTATGAATAAAATGTCTGATTGTTTCAAATAAATTATTTGATGAAAAGTCTCAAACAAAAGTTTCGATGAAAATCTATAAATAAAATCTATGATATGAAGAATCCTGAATAAGGAGTTTAAAAAAAAATTGAGTCCTTAAGAACATTAGTCAAATAAAATGTCCAAACAAAATATTCAATATGGAAACCCTAGACAAAATGTCCTATATAAAAAATATGATGAAGAATTTTCTAAAAAAAATTCCCAAACAAAAATATGAATAAAACTAAGTCCCAAAACTTGCATAGTACAAAAACTCCCAAAAGTCTTTAATAAATTAGTAAAAAATGTATGATATCATTGTTTGTACTTCCTAGTGTAAAGATTAAGGAGAAATTTGATAGAACTTGTACAACTATACAAAGGAAAACTTAAAAAACAAGGCAGAACCACAAAAAAATGGGTCCCCATTTATTTAAAAATAAAAAGGGGAATGTTGGGTACAATAAATGGTGACTTACAGGAGCAATACCTCTAAGTATTCAAGAACTCAAAACTTTGGTTAGCAATTTCAAATCAGACATGAATTGTACCATATAAAAATATTAGAATTAGAGATATGAAAAAGACTCCCTACTACATCATATAACATACTTTCCTCCTCATCCATGGATCTGTGTGTGCTAAAGTGATATTCATTTACCCCTTATTGTGAGGATCTTTTCAAAGGCTTAGAGTAGTTATAGGTTTCAGTCTAGTTATTTTAAAGCTTATTAAATTAGAGGAGCTCAATCATTATTCTACTACTAGCTAGGCATCCATAGCCTTGGCATAGATGTTTTGGGTTACTTTTCTCCTTTTCCTTCTCTTCTTGAGCATGATGTGTGGTATATTAACCTTATTTCATCATGTGAGCCTTTGATCTTCTTTGGATGTTATTTGGTCTTTATTGATCTCTATTTTAAACACATTGGTTAATTTTTTTTAAAATAGAAGGAGGAGATCCAAAACCACTATGAGTTGGTGTAGTTATAAAACAAATCATTTACTAGAATGTCCTTGCTAGACACATCTACACTAGTGATTATCACCTCAAAATAAGTATTAATATGAAAAATTTGTTTGATATAATGGAGTGAGAAAAATTTCTAAATTAATATGATGTATTTGAGAGAAAATTTCACATACCTAGTAAAATTATTCAATTATGACACGACCCTAAATGATTATGATTACATACCCAAATCTTGAAGACCTTGAACATAAAATTATAACCAATTTGTGAATTGACCCCAAGATGTGAATCCTTTTATAATTTCCCTTTCACTTATAAATAAATATAAGCATATAATAGGGGCCTATCTATTAGGATGTTAGCTTGGTTGTGTCAGAATAAACTAATTTAGATTATCATAAGAAACAGTAAAACATCTAACCTAGAAAGTGAGAAACTAAATTAGAAAGCTGGAAACTTAAACTAGAAAGCTGGAAAACTAAACTAGAAAGCTAGAAAACTAAACTAGAAAGAAAGAAACTAATCTAATACTACCTCTACCATGTTTTATTCATCATTTGGGGGTTTTTATTGATGGTAAAATAATGAAGTAATGCTTTAAAAACTATCCATTGACTAGATATGTGAGCTAATCACCTTGAAGTTCCCTTAGATAGAATGCATTATTGCCTATGATCTATGAAATATGATATGACCAATATATAGTGGGGAAAATGTTTCATGCTAGTCTTTATTTTCATCGAATTTATCCCATAGAATCACTAGATTGAAGATCCTGAATGGTTTGACATTTACTATTTTTTTAAACCATATCTTAACTACATTTTTGTGTTTGATGAAAGTCTGTAGGGGCTCAGTCCTTGAATATTCCATTTTTATTATATCCAATAATATGTATTTTAATTTTTCATTTCATTACATATATTACTGAAAATGAATTTATAATTTGGCAACTTCAACATGATTGGGAATACTAGCTTACATCTGTACACCAAAAGATAGGGTGAGGCCTTAAGCGCTTGCTTATATTTTATTTGGTTTACCCAAAGGGCATAATTAAGTAGATTATGATAGTCCATATACTTATCCCTAGTTGATTTCTTAATTGCATCTATCAGGTTATTATTTATTGATTCAAACAATCCATTTATGTAAGGGTAGTGGTTAGAAGATGACCTGATGGTGATTTGGTTGTCATGAGTCCATTCAGTGAATTCAGCTAATATGAACACTGGTCCATTTTCATAAAATAGAGAAATGGAAGTTCTAAATCTAGTTTTAATGTGTTATTATAGGAATCAAATCACATCTAGTTCTATAGAATTCTTTGTGTCCATTCCTTCACTCCATCAATTATAATAATTTGTGGTAGTACGTATAAAATTATGACTTACTAAGGAGTTTGGGTTAATGACACTAATGAGTTCCAATGCCCACTAGGAAAATGACCTTCCCTCAACCATAGGTTGTAAGGGTATTGATGCATATACTTATTTTTTTGTTAAATCTTGGAATTTATAACATGTCCTTACATGGGCATGAGCATCCTTGAAGATTTTTGGCTAGTAATAACCCATTCCTAGGATATTGTGAGCTATGGTGTTTACAAATGGATGACCACTACCTATATTTTGGTGTTGGTTTTCCAAAATCTCTTGAGACTCTTCTATAGATACATATCTACAATATATTCTTTCATAATTTCTCTTATAATGAACTCCTTTTTTAATCATGTAGTGAGTAGATTTGAGCCTCAAATCTCTTCTTCATTCTCTATTGAGTTTTGGGGGACAAGTACCTATAAGCAGATACTAAATTATGTCAATATACCATTCCCCTATAGATACATGGGCTTCAAATACCTCTTTAATAATAATAGATGGGTTAGGCTCAATCATGAGCTGGAAGATTCCTTTAACCCAAAAAATTTTAGTAGGCTTTAATTCTATATAAAATTCTTGTATCTTTTCCATCCATTTACTGCTACATTCTCCCAATTCATTTTATGATAAGGTAGGCTTGAAAATAGGGTCACGCATGATAATGATAGTCTTATTGCTCAAAATAAATTGGTTGAATTTATTCACCTCTTTCACAAGAGTGAAGATATGTTTATCATTAATGGAGTACCTAAGTTTTTCATCCTTCAAATCTGTGCTCATGAACATAATAAGATGCTCATCTCATCTTTATTTTAAATTATAACAACAACAATTGTATGTTCTAAATAAAATGAATATAAGTAAAAGTCCTTTGTGAAATTTGTAATAATGAGTACTAAGGCCTAGGATATAACATATTTAATATCTTGAAAATACTTTTAGGCCTCAACTATCCATTCCATTTTAGCATCCTATTTGAGCATTGCATTCAGGGGTGTCACAATATATATAAATCTTGAAATAATCTTTGTTATGAAATTAATTTTCCCAAAGAATGACTTGAGCTCCTTTTTATTTTCTAGTGGCTTAATCTTTTAAATTCCTTGGATTCTATTTAGATTAATGATAATCCCTTTCTTGGTAATGATATGTCACAAGAGCTTTCCTTCATTAATTCAAAATATGTTCTTCTTTGGGTTCAAAAAAATACCAAACCTTTAGCATATTTCAAAGATTGACTGAAAATGGCATACATGATCATTCATGTTCTTGGAGAAAAAAATGAGATCATCCATATAGATGATTATAAAATTACCTATTAATCCTTGAAATGCATTATACATCACTCACTGAAAGATGGATCATGTGTTTATTAGGTCAAAAGGCATCCTCTTATACACATAGGTACCCCACTTTGTGGTAAATATAGTTTTCATTCTATCTTTTGATTGTACCAACACTTGGTTATAACCTAAAAATCCATTCAAGAAGGACACCATTTTAGATCTACGGACTATATGAGTAACCTCATATGAGGAAAATGGATAATTATCCTTCCTAGAAGCTTTGTTCAAGTTTCTAAAACCAAAACATAATCTAATATCTCCATTATTCTTTTTTATTTATATTAAATTGGCCACCCAAGTAGAATGCTTGATTGGGAAGACTATCCTTGAACTCAATAACTTTTCCACTTCTATTTGAATGAGAAGTTCCAAGATAGGATTCAATAGTCTTTATCTTTGTCTAAATGGTTTATGGTATAATTTCAATGGAATCACATGAGTGATGACCTTAGGGTTGTAAAACCTTCAAGTCTTTGTATGTCCATGCAATCAGACCTTTTTATTGGGTGAGTAAATTATTCATCCATTGCCTTTCTTCTAGAGTGAAACCAAGGCCAATTTTTATGTAGCATAGGCTACTCTATCTCCTAAATTATTCCATTTGAATTTAGATTCATTAACCTTGGGTTGGATTTTCTATTGAGCTTGGGGATCTATATCAAATGTTCTTTCTCAGGAGATAAAACTAGTTAGGATATGATTTTCATTAAGATAGAGGACATCTTCGTCATTAGACTCCTCTTGGCATAGATAACTAACTTCCTTATCATCAATGATTTGGGACTCAAATTGTACTTAATTGGTCAAAAACTAAATTATCTACTATTAATTATTGAATACTTGTAAATTCACTATGTTTTTAGGAACAAAAGGATAAGGTACTACTAGCTCAATATAGAATCTCCTTACCTAGTATTCTTGGAAAACCTCCAAATTGAGAGTGGAAGTATATAGTGAATCCTTAACTTGATTTTGATCTCTTGGAAATAATATTATATTAAAAACCTAAAACTTCTCAATCAAATCTCATGTTATGTGTTTATATATTTTCAAATATGACATCTTACACTAGTATTTAGTTCTAACCTGATTGACTACCAACTCTAAATCCCCATATATTAACAACTTATTGATATTGATCTTGAGTGAAAAGTGTAATCCAAAAATCAATGCTTCATATTCAAACTTGTTGTTGGTAAAAGTGAACTATAATTTGTATGCTTCCAATAACTTCTTTCCTTATGGATCAATCAATTCAATTCCTATTCCTAATCTTTGTTTGGATGTAGTGACATCAAAGTGGAGAGTCCATAGCTGATTGGAACCATAGGATTATGGTTCTTGTATTTTATTTTATGTATTGAAAGTATAAATACTAAAATTAGGGGATTCATAACTTACCTCTTCATTCTTGACATTGTACTCTATGATAGGATACTTCATTCTTGTTTCTTGATCAATCTAGCTTTGGTTTGGAAGGCCTCTCCATGGTAGCCAAATGTGAGATAAATCTATTAAGATGTATTCACGAGTGTTTTAGACTAGTACCTACTTAGTAATAGTCCATAGCCATTAGGTATGTCTATTAAAATGATGTCAATAGTCATCTATACTCATGGATTGAATGATACTTGAATATGTACATTAATGATCTCTCCAATTACTAGTACCACTATTTTATCCAACTATGAGATTTTTCTCTTTAAAGGGTTTGGAGTTAGTCCAAGCTTTTGAAAAATAGAAGTAGGCATCATAGTTTTTAAATATCCAAAATTGACTAAGCAATTATGATTATTTGTACTAAATTCCCTAATAGTTAGTTAAAATGGTGAAACCTTTAGGTTGATTTTATATATGACACTGGTGTTAGAAGACTTTGTTTTCTCTAAATGAGGTTTTATATTTTCCACAGGGGCCTTCCCTATGATAAAATTCCATAGTAACTCCTTATATTCAGTGATCTAAGATAATTCATGAAGGTTAATGTTTCCTTTGATTTTATTCATATCTTCAACAATGTTGTACCCTCCTCTACCCCGTTCTTCCTTATTTTGAGGCTAATCATTCCCTTTTCGAGGAGGTGGATTGTTATTAGATTTTGGACTCATTGAAATGGTTATGTTATTTGGAGGAGTAGAAGTTGTGAAGGGCTAAATATTTCACAAGTTGTAACCACCTTTCTATAATCAATGGATGGCATGTATATCAATAGTGTTTTACTTTGGTATATTATCATCTTCACTTAGGAAAGAAAACTCATGAGTCTTAAAGAACATAGTAGTGATTGAAGGGAAAAAGTCCTGGTGGAATTATAGTGATTATGCATCAAATCTTGTTTTACCAATTATTTTTGAAAGATCTCAAAATCTACACAAAATTCAACACAATCAAGTTCACCATGCTCAAACATGTTATGGATTCTGCACTAGTTGGGCAAAGTTGTCTCTAGTATATTTATTTTTAGAGGCTTTTCATATTGCTTGGTATTAGTTTTAGACCTATATAATTTTATATTATACCTCTAAAACCTATAATTTTGATTGTTAGTTAGACCATTGGTGTTTTATATCTTTCTTTGCATGTTGAGGAAGTCATTACTTAACTTTTGAACCATATTTTGTGTGGCCTATAGATCTACTTTAGTAGAGTCAGTGCCATAGACAATAGTAGTAGATGATGTATCTAGATGTTTATTTTAATGTTAAACATTTACTTATGTATGGTTATTTAAAAAACTATAGTTGGGATGTGTCATCTTTATCAAAGGAGGTGACAGGTATAGCCAATTTTGATTAAACGTTGGTACATTCTGATTCACACGTGGAACAAGATTTAAAGTTAGAAGACCATTTTTGATACTAGTTGTGCCAGGCACCTAGGGATTAAGTTTTCTATCAATGTTTTAGATAAAGGTAAAAACAGGTTTTGATGGGATCCCAAAACCCAAGTACAAGGAAATAAAGATAAAGCTTCAACTCCCACATGCAGAACCTAAAAACTACTATAGAGAAGTAGCAAAAATAGGTTTTAAATGGACCTAAAACCACCAGAGAGACCACTGGTCAAAACCCAGATTTAACATAGATCTGGCTACACCATAGATAGAAGATTACAAAAAGAAACTAGAGAATAGGACCAGAAAACCTAACCAGCAAGAAGAACTAGACTATTCTTCCAGTTCCAAAATCATTTTCATAGTTTATGTACCTTTCACAACAGTATCCTAAGTGGTAGTTGCCGCCAGCTTGGCTCCCTCTTGTGTAGCCTTATTTCTTGTGCTTTGTCTCGTCCTTTTGCTAGGCCCCTCCAAAGATTTGGTCTCCTCGCTAGCTCTTTTTCCAATATTGATAGCTGCAGCACAAATGTTGGACGTTACTTCCTCCATTTTCATTTTTTTCTCCCTAATGAGTTCTCAAAGGTTATTCTCATAATCTTTGAGCTTGACTGGGATATCTCTTATCTATTTTTCCATGTTGTTAATTTTGTTTCATGTAGCTTTCTAGTTATCTTCCATAATTTCCACTTTCCTTTTGAGATCCTCAATCTCCTTACACATCCAAGAATCAAGTTAGAGAGAAGCTTCTGCTTTGTAATTAAACCAACTCATAGGTGTGTGCTTTCCATAGTTCTTCCTTCTCTCTCTCCATTCCTCAAAATTCTTATTGGGACTATTCCCACCTTCTTCAAAGTGATCCTCTCGGCCCCTTTGATACTGTTCTTTTGTTCTAGTTTGAATTTCCATGTCTATTTCTTGATTGTCATCCTGAACTATATTTTCCCTTTCGTTTCTTGAAACAGGGTCCTCAACAGGGCCATCCTAGACAATATCTTCCTCCAACACTTTCTGATTTTCCTCAATTTCTTCTTTACTATTTTTAGATTCCTCCTCTTTGCTGACTCCTTCTTTCTCATTCTTCTCTTGACATTCTTCGTCCTCTTTTGAATTTGTATTCCAGCTTTCAGTACCTTCTTCTTCCTTTAGATTTTCCTCCCTAGGTTTATCAATTCTCTCCCACTCTGTATCTTCTTCTACATTTTGATTTTTGGCACTAGGGAACTTGATTTTGTCTTTCCCTTTTACAATTTCACTCTTTCTATTCCTAGACTCCTTATTTTTCCCCTGGTTAGGGTTCTTAACCATAGCTTTATTCTTGCAGTAGCCTTTGATTAATAGAATTAGGCCTTCATGCAGGATAGGACGCGTTTCCTTCTTCTTATGAGCAAATAAACTTTGGACCAAAGAGTAGTGTAGGTAAAAGGGAAAAGACAATCTTACCTTGTGTCTGAAATGATTAAGGAAAACAAAGTGGAATTTATGCACTCTCTTGCTTCTTCCGTCCATGATGAAATACTCCCTTATACAGCATAAGACATCCCTCCATATCCCCTTAATCTATTCCAATTCATAGAAATCCCCATTCTTGACCAGCTTCTGCTCTTCCACATCCATCTTGGGGAACTTACAAAAGGCCTCATTCAAAATGCTTGTCTGCTTGGAGAATTTAAGTCCATCAATAGGCAGCCCTGTAACCTCTGCTATAAAATCCTCAGTTAGGTTCACCGTGATACCATGCAAAGTGACCCTTTCATCAATCCAATTTTTGAAAAAAGCCGTAGTGATATGCGGTTTTGACCCATGTAGCCTTTCCATATTATTCACAACTTTTCCTTTTTATAGAATTCTCCAAAAATCTTGTTTCTCTCTCCATTCATCACAGTTTTTGGGTTCTTGCTTCCTTGGTTCTCCCTTCCTTTCGTGAGCCATACTCATCTCCTTTGAAACCCAGTTGCTATGAGCTTTACACTGATCCCACCTGCTGCCAATTTGATTTGAAAGTCGGCTTTGTTTAGGCACGTTCAGGATCCACTTCTCACTCTCAAGAGCCTTACTCTTTAATGATTGTAGACCTTTCCCTACAAAGCCACTCCTCCTACTCATTATAAGACAATGCCAAAGTGTTTATCGAAATAACCCTTTACAATAAGATTATAGTAATTAGATCCAAAGCAGTCTTATACATTTCTAACACCAATGCTTCATTTGGTTTATACATTAGGATTAACCAAGTACACATCTTTTGAAATGTTGAATTGAAGGTCTCGATTCATTCATTGGGATCCCTTTTCATGCTATTAAAGTACAATTATATCAAACTACGATCGGTGACTTTCCCAAATTATGCAAGAAAATCATCTTGACACATGTGATAGGAAGTAATGGAATTATCTTGTAGATTAAGGTACCAATCATAAGCATCATCCATTAGTGTGAAAGCAAAAATTATACATATAACATCTTCATTAATAACACTCATCAATCTCAATGCAGCCTTGGAAAACTTGTGTGTTATTCTATCATTCTTCCTCCTAAAGGAGAGAAGGATGGTAGATGCTTTTCAAGATTCTTAGGTAGGCCATGCAGATCCCCTAGGATGGAAATAAATAATCCAACCAACCAAGATGGTTGAACCATGGGATGATTAATAGGGAGAGTGTTACTTATTAGGGAAGGTGTTTTGGTTCTATTATTAACAAGGGAAGTTGGTACAAATCTAGGCCTTCTATAATTTGACATGGTGAGACTAGAAGACTAGTCTAAGCACTAGATCTAGTTACTCTCCTAGGTGACTCTAATGCAACTCAATTTAAAAAATAACATATTTTATTAGAGTGTTTTAAGGCCCTCCTTCTAACATTATAAAGAATGTTGATACAATTTTTATGCACACTAATTCATAACAAGGTAGCCTCTAACATTTTAGGATCTTAATGGAGGTAAAATTCACTCCATGACATGAGTTGTAGGTATGTGGTTTTAACAATTAGGTGATGTAATAATAGGCATAGCATACAAGTTGTTAACTAGGACTATGCATGAGTGGATGGTTACTAAAAGAAAGTCCAAAAATTAGGTGAGTTGGTAGCTTGATGGATATTAATCTAGAGTGGGTAGATCTCAGAAATAAACTCAAAAAAGAGGGAAGGGTAGAGAAGAAAAGGAATCTGTGGCTTCAAGAATCACCTCTCAGTCTAGATTCTTTATGGACAAGTGCTTTCAGAACCTATGTATATTTCTAGAAGCTGTTACACACACAAATAAACATGGTCAAGTAGTCTAGGATAGTTTGATATAGGAAACTCAGATCTTAGTCAAAGGTTTCTCCTTTTATAGTAGTTATTGGACACCCTTATTTAGGATATTATGACTCAAATTAGGGAGGTATCTGAGATATATATTATACATACATAGAAGATTATATCATTGAAAACTCCTCTACAAACTTAAAAATATAAGATAATTAACTTACTAAAAATGATCAATATAATTATTGATTATTCAATAATTTTTGTACAACTAAAACTATCATATTAATCATAACAAGAAATAATTCCTCATAGATATTTCACATTAATAATTATTGAATCATACAAAAAAAAATATAGAACCTAATTACATAGAATATGGAGAGAAAAGACACCAACACATTTGCTGACAATCAAAATTAATTATGCTTTTGTATAGAATTTCCTGACCTTTACAAATGAGGGTTGCATGTGTTTAAATATACTTGTGGAGGGGTTACCTCATCCTCTAAGTACATGCAAAATTGTGATTACATTGTGTAAATAGAAGTTAACTCTAGCTTTAAAACTTTATGTAATGTATACATATAGTTAACTTACATTTATCAAGAATTAAAGTTAGCCTTTATAATATGATGTAACATGTGCATGCTTACAAATAATTTAGGAAAATTTACACATTAAGTTATAACATAATTATAATATGAGTACAAAATTTAATGCCTTTATATATATATATGCACAAAAATATCCTTTCAAATGAGGTTGAGTGCATGTTTGCATGGATGCATTAACTATTATGGGAGTCATCACTATTAATGTTGTCATTGAACTTGATTTTACAAACTCAACCTTCTTATTCTTCACCTCCAACTCAAGATAAAATTTGTGACCCACATCATGCTATTACTTGATGATGTCCAAGTTGAGTAATGAGAGTATGTTCACCCTATTAACCTACTCTAAGAGTTTTAGATGCTCAACCTTTATATATTTTGAAGTTGATCTTGAAAATTCAACCTTTCATTACTGTATTTTTTTCAAAACTCAACTTAGATTCAGTGTTCTTAAGTGACAATACTTATATACTTTGCTTCAAATTCTTAGATGCTTCTTAAATGAGTTGGTCAAAATTGATTCTACTAATAAGGTTTACAGTATTATCCCTTGCCTTAGATAATTTCAATTCATCCAAAATCTATAAGATGAGGGGTTCATGTTCTTGATATTTGGGCATTATTACCCCAATTATGGTAACCCATTCTCTAGCTTCTTGTATTATCAACACCACCAAATTAAGGGCATTTGATGCCTCCAATTATGTCATTAAGTTGATATGATTATATGCTTTATTATTAGTGTACATAATCAATAATTTAAATTTATTTTCATCTTGTTTTTTTAAAGAATTAAATAATTTATGTGTCTAAGTTATATGGGGGGCCAATTCTACCCTCAGTACCTTAATAGCCTCTAGAGCATTATAAAATTTTGATATAGCTTCCTAAACTTCATTATTAATTAATGATGGAATATGGATTTTTTTTTTGTTCTTTAATTTGATTTAGTTCCCATTTTAGTTCTTGCCTTGCCATCTCAATCCCCTCATGTAATGCTATCATATCATCTTTGTGGGTTTTTACAGGGTACTTTAAATCTTATATGTATGAGGAATACCCTAGTTGTCTATTCTTCCTTTTTGAGAAGGTGTATACTTCCTGCATTTCCTAATGAATGATCTCCCTCCTAGCTTCATCCTCTAATTTCCTCTTCCTAAATCTCTAGATTCTTCTTGAAGTCCTATAAATTTGAAATTAGGATTTCGAGAAGCCTTTGATGTAAGATCAACTGCCTATGGTGGGATAACTAGTTGGGTTGGGTCTATTGATTGTGTATAGTTAGTTTTAGCCTCCACCTATAGATCTTTTATTAATTGTTTTGTGGTTCCATTAAGAACTATATCAATAAAGAATGGCCATATGATTTTTGACCAATCTACACTTCCATATTAGGGGAGTGGATGGACTATATAGAATTTTTTACCCTTTTGGTCTTCCTTGAGGATATGATAGTAATATCATGGGAGGAATTGGTATAAGGCATTGGTAAATTGATATATATGGAAGAGACATGGAGATGGGAGTTGGCCAATGGTGTTTCAATTTTAGTAGAGGCCCTTTTCTTTTTAATGGTTTAGGCCATACCAATCTTAGAGGGAATATCATTAGTGGTGGAAATAATGAGCATGGATAGAACTATGGGGTAAAATTAAACAATAGTGGTAGAAGAAACATCTTCTAATTTAGGAGTGAGAAAATGGGTTTTTAAGATAATAGTGAGGGGAATTGAAATATTGGGTGTGGAGGTGACATACTCCACTTTTGGAGTGAGCAAAGGGGTTTTCAAAATAACACTAATAGGAAATTAAAAAAAATGGGAACAAATGAGAAAAATTGGGAATAAGGGTCAGAAGTTTGATCCTTCTTACCTAATTTGTCACCTTTTTTGGTGAATTCCATTTATCGATTGTAAGGCTTAATGCCTTTCCTCTTTCTAGTTCTTCCTCTTCATTTATTTCTTATTTAGCCTCTATTTTTTTTGATAACTAAAGGTATGCCATGTGATTGATCAATAGTTGGAATCTCTATGAGAGGAGGAGCCCTTGACTTCCTCTTATGACAAATTACAATCTTCAATGGTGGGGATGAGGCTCACTAGATTGAGGTAGTATCAAACTTTTTCACTGTAGATGTCTACAATTATGGTAAAATTTTATATGTTTTAAATGGTAATAAAATAGTATACTCCTACTCTTATATATCAAAGGAGTCCAAGTCAATTATATCCCCTTGAGTTCCCTTGTGTTAAATCTTATTCAGACTAGTCTCTTTCTTAATAGCCCTCAATAGTAGGCAAAGTCCTTGGGTAGTACCTTCTTTTATCTCTATTTGTTACTAGGGTATATTTCCCTAGAGGTCTGAAGTAGCCCATCCCTTAGGGGGTGGTAACCTTGTATGCATTTCCTATACTAAAATTTAAGGTTTTTATTGAATAATACTCAAATGATCCTTTTTAAGGCCTACAAGTTTTACCCTTTCTAAGACTTGGGCATCATCCTTATAATTTAAGAACAAAAATTCATGGTCATAGGGAACATGTTGGTATGGAATACCAAAGCCATAGATTTGATTTTGAATTCAATCATGGGGGTCCCAGTATCTATGTGGTAAGGGAGGAAATTAATAATTCTTCCTCTTATTGCCTAAATCCATGAAATATTTCCTCTTATATAACACATTCTACCAATGATAATGTGAGATCCATAAAATATGACTTTCTTCTATTTTATCAAATCTTCTTCCACACTCCACTAAATTTGATATACAATTTTTTTCTCTACAAGCTTATCTAGAACATATTTGTGGAGGCACAAGGGGTGGACCTTAAGATTGGTGACCATGATCACCATATAGTCTAGGTATAACTAGTAGTCACCTGAGGAGCCAATGTATCTACTATGTTCTTTGAAATTGTGGGTAGTAGGGCCTCATGAATTGCATACCATACTTATGGATATACATCTTAGTCAATTTGAGTGATATTATTTATATACACATATATGTACATAAATTGGTAGTAATCATAAATGTGATTATTTATATAGTTAGTAGCTGGGATCTAAAGCTACCAAATGTCATTAAACACTATGCCCATTATTTTATTAATAAGGTAAGACATCATAAAAAATTTCCTACTAAATTGGGTAATTTACCTTTATGCAGAACTTGTTCCCTCTTCTTGAAGTTGATGATCTATCCTAGGGAAAAAGTTGCATCACTAGTCATTATCATATGTAGGAATGGCACCCAATCTAGGTTGAGAAAATGCATAATTGGCATGCCATATAGTCTATTTAATAAGGCCATACCAATATGGTACTCCATTCTAAATTTGATAATGGGTGTGGGAGACTTTTCCTTTAGGTCCATAGTTTCCCCAAGAAGACATGAGCTTAGAACCTTGTCAATTGAATTCTACTTATTCCATGTTACCACCCTATTCTTATAAAATATTAAATTTGGAATTGACTAAGATAAATAACTTTAGAAATCATCACCAGTGATGTAGGCTATACTATTTGGTGGACCATGTGATGTAAAAAGGCATCTTATGTAATCTTGCTAGCAAAGAACAAGTCTTACAATAGGTTGATGACCTCAAGCTTAGCCCTTGCAAAGTGCAATCTTTGCCTCTTAAGAGAGAGTAGGTATCTAAACAATTATCACTACATGGGTGATAGATTTAATTCATGTGAAAATGCATCAACAACATCAATAACATCCAATAATTTTGAGTAGTGAGCATACCTATTATCGAATATTATTTCATCAAACACCATGTCTGTAAACTCTTTAGAATCCTTGATAGATAATGGGGATGGCGGTAATGATCCTTTAAATATATTGGATGATGAATCCATTAAAATTTCATGGTGTACTTAAATTCTCTTTTTTTTACCATGAAAACTTGTTTTTGTTGGTTGTTTGTTTGCAATAGATTTACAAGTAGCTAGGGATTTATTTGTAGAGTAGTAATTGAGTTTAAATTCACTTGTGAGTAATGAATACATAAATAGTTGTAGGTCATTGATATAACTTTTTGAATTTAATTCTAGTTTGTGCACTTTTAATTTACAACATTCATATACTTTGCTTTACCTGCATAATTCAAATCTCATTAGTTTAGTTAGTAGGTTAAGTTCTTTGAAAAGTATCAGGAAGTAGTTCTAATTTATTACCTAAGTCTAGAAGGATTTTAGCAATTGAGAGTTTTGGAGTCAAGTTTTATGTAAGGACTGATCCAACAATTCTTTTGAACCAAAGCCTCTGAACACAAAGCCTAAAAAAATGCCCAAAGACCAAATCCCTCAGAATAATGTTTGAATAAAATTTCTAAACAAAAACTCCCACTAAAATGTCTGATTGTTTTGTATAAATTGTCTAATGAAAAGTCCCAAATAAATTTTTTGATGAAAAGATCCAAACAAAAGTTTTGATATCAATAATCTTGAATAATGAGTTCCAAAGAAAACTAAGTCCTTCAGAACATCATTCAAATAATATGTCTGATATGGAAACTAAAAAAAAATGTCTTATATGAAAACTCTGACAAAGACTATTCTAAACAAAATCCCTAAATAAAATTAGTTTTGAATAAAACTAAGTCCCAAACCCTTCATAGTACAAAAACTCCTAAAATCCATTAATAAATTATTCAAAAATGTATGATAACATTATTTTTACTTCTCACTATAAATATTAAGGAGCAATCTGATAGAAATTTCACAACTACTTAGGGGAAAACTTAACACACAAGACAAAATCTCAAAAAAAGTGGGTCCCCATTTATTTAAGAAGAAAAAGGGGAATTTTGGGTATAACACATACATTTAGATCAAAATTTATAAGACTACACTATCACACTTATACACCCTAATCTTAATATATAATAAGGGATCAAACACTTTCTTATAATGTTTAATCAAGAAGACCTATTGCTAAAGGATTTGTTTTTTGATAACTCATTTATAAACAACCTAATGCTAGTTTTAATTAATTTGAGTTCATGTCATTGGTATTAGATACTAATATAAAGCTAAAGGGAAATTCGGGAATAACTCTAAAAATTATACTATGTCTTACCCTTAAACATTTAAATTCATTGGGATGGTCAAGAAAAAATCAAGAGGAATATTCAATTCCAATTCCAATCAAGGTAACCCTAATATTGGAAGGGGTATGGATAAAAACTTGGGTAGAGGCCATGGTGCTCATAACCTGAATTATCTAGTTAATCCTACTCTTGATAATAACATGAGTAGTAATAACAAAGCTCATAAGGCTAATCCAACATGTGGTAATTCTTATAAGGAAGACTTGAGTGAAATTTTAACAACCTTAAATGTCATTCAAGGGAAACTATACACCCAAGAGCATAGGCTAAAAAATCTTGAGGGTGTTCCCTAAGAAGGCTTGTTTGAGAAGGAAATGATAAACTAGAAGAACCAGTACTCCCAAAATTATGATTGGTAGTAATGGATCCTATCATCCAAGAACTTAAGAAACTTCATCCACCCAATTTTTTAGGAGTATAAACTAGTGATAGAGCTAATGCATGGTTTGTGTACTTGTAGAAGTATTTTAACCTACATAATATGCCTTCTAACATGAAATATAGGGTGATAGCCTATTAGTTGGTTGGTTTTATATCCCTTTGGTGGATTCATCTTTGTAAATTATAAGGATATGAACTTATGAATCTATCTTGGGAGACATGTTCCAATTTCAAAGAAAAAAATACTAATTTTTAGTTGTTAAAACAAGAGAATGTGAGAGTCACTAAATATGAGAATAAATTTCTAAACTTGCTACATCAGGTGAACTACATGCATAATGAATAAACTAATATGACTTAGTTCAAACATGGTCTTAAATAAGTATTTATGAATGAAATCCATATGAAAACTCTAAAACCTTATTGGCTGCCATTGAATCTTCCCATATTGCTGAAAGAATAAAAAGTTCAATAGAAAGGAAGGGAATACTTTTAAAAATAATAGATAATAGAGTAATTCTAAAAATTGATCACCAATTCCTAAAAGTTTCAAAAAATTAGATTTAAATTTGGGAATCACTACAACCACTAGTGGCCTTGAAAATTTTAATTGTAGAATAATAATTTTAAGGCCCAAAACTTACCTAAATTTAGGACAAATAATAGAAATCAGACCTAGGGTAATCAATGTGGATAAAAAATAGGGGCTAAATATATTCCTATTACACCTATTATGATTTTAAAATACTAAAAATTTAGTGATAACCACTATTGAAAGGACTATCCTAAGCTAAAACGTGGACAATCAGCCAACCATAGGGTCTATACAATTATGGATAATCAAAATGTTTATTTTCAAGCAACTCTGGTTGAAACCAAAGGTATAATATCTAGTCTTGATATTTATATTTTAATTTATTTCAGTGCATTAGATAATTTTATTTCACCTTTTTTAGAAGTTAAATGTAATTTTAAACCTATTAGAGTCATAGAAGGTTAGGAGGTTGAGTTCAATAGAAAAGGGTGCCAATCTATGAATACTTAAAAGGAACTGAGATGGACTCAGGTGTTTTAAAAACTAAATTATTATTTTTTATATATCCTTTGGGATCCTATGATCTAATCATGGTAATAACTTGGTTACAACCTCACCATGAAACACTAAATTGCTTTGGTAAGATAGTATGATGCATGAATGATTCTATTAGAATCAAGGAAGTGCAAGGCATTGAAATGTCTAAGGAATGTAAATATATTTTATCCTTCTTGTTAAAAAAGGTAGTGCCTAAGGTATACCCGTTATATGTAATATAAATGCATAAATCATCTAAAAAATATGAAGATGCATTCCAAAAGATTTTACTTTTGGGAGAATATAAAGATGTATTTCTTTAAAAAATATCTAGACTTCTACCTAAAAGGGAGTTCAACTTTTCAATTGATATCATACTAAAGGTTGTACCTACCTCTAAATATCTCTATAGAATGGACATGGTTTATCTGTAAGAACTAAATATTAAGTTGCAATTACTTCTATATTTGAATTATAAGGCTAAGTGTATCTACTCGAGGTGCTCTAATTATCTTTGTGAAGAAAAAAGATGAAACATTGAGTCTTTATGTAGACTATCAAATGATTAATAAAGTTATGATCAACATTATTATCCTTTGCCAATGATAGATAATTTGTTTTATTATATGAAAGGAGAAGCTATATTATCAAAAATTGATTTAAGATTAGGCTACCATCAGATGATAATCAAGGATAAATAGATTCATAAGACTACTTTTTAGACTCATTATGGTCACTATGAATTCATTATGATGCCTTTTAGATTGAGTAATACACTAGTTGCATTCATGAAATTAATGAATAGTGTTTTATAAAATTTCCTAGATAAATTTGTGTTGGTTTTTATTGATAATATTTTTATTTATCATAAAAATATAGTTGAACATAATCAACATTTGAATTTGGTCTTGTAGAGATTAAGATAGCGTAAGTTGTTTGGAAAATTATCTAAATGTATTTTCATCTAGCTAAAGATATCATATCTTCAACATATCATCTCTAAGAATAATATTGTTATTAATATTTCCATGATCAAAGTAATATATAAGTTTCCTATTCATACTAACATGCATGAAGTACATAGTTTTATGATATTATATGGATATTAACATATGTTTTTCGAAACATTTTACAACCTAGCTAACCCCATTACATCCTTCTAGTTTAAAGAAAATAAATTTGTTTAGACACCCATTGGTGTTGATGCATTTAAAAAACTTAAATTATTAATGATTACATCACCTATAACTATTGTACCTAAACTAAATGTCAATTTTGACATCTGGTCAGATGCTTCTAAGGAAGGTTTTAGTGACATTTTGACCAAGATGAGAAGGTGATGGATTATGAGTCACAGAAGATCAAAGAGAGTGAAAATGACTATCCAAAACATGACATGGATCTCACTTACATAATTCATGCCCTAAATTAGTTATAAAAACTTTTTATTGAGATAAAATTTCAAGTTGAAATCTGATCACCATAGCTTAGAGCATTTATTTTCCTAAGAGAACTTAACTACAAGCTAACATAGATGGATATAATTTGTAAGTAACTTTGATATGCAAATTTCATAATTCAAAATAAATTAAAGTTATGTTATCAATTCATGTACCTTGATATAATTTCTATTATTAGGTTTGATTTTAGAAGTGTTATAATAAAACAAATTTTGGATAAGTATTCCCATGAGGTACGAATAGTTTTTCCTGACAAGCCTATAACAAACTATTTTCCTAATTTTTATATGGAAAATGATGACTAATTAAGACATAAAATAGAATTTTGTGCCTAAAATTAGAGTCTTACATAATGAGGTTTTGAAATAAGTGCATATAACACCTCATTATGCTCATCCTGGTGTCATAAAAATGACACATTAATTAAAAAGATATTACTTTTGGCATGAAATAAAACATGATGTAGATGTGTTTGTGGCTAAATGTTTAGAATTCTAGTGAGTAAATTGTAATATTTACATCTTTGAGGTATATTTTAATCTACATGTTGACCAAATTTAACCAAATGCGTAAATCCCATAGAAAACATGATATAATTCTAGTTGTAATTGATAAGTTGACCAAAGTAGGTCATTTCCTTGTTGAAAATCTAATAGATGATGATTATATTTTAAAAATAAGATTTGTAAAAGAGTTTTTAAAACTAAATCACATGCCATAACTAATTATTTTGGACTAAGACAAATTGTTCACATTTAGGTTTTTAAAAACTTTGACTGCAACCTTTAAAATACATTTGAACTTTAGTTCTATGTACCACCCAGAAACACATGTTCAAACTAAAAGATTGAATATATTAGAAGACATGCTACTAATGTATGTGATAAATCAAAAATCTAAAAGGGAAAAATATCTTCATTAAGTTTATTTTTTTATAACACTTATCATTATGTGCTTAAGATGGCTCCTTTTAAATATCAATATGAGTGAAAATGTAAGACTCCTCTTGGTTAGGACAACTTGGAAAAAAGGGTTGTTTTTAGGCCTGATAAACTACAAGATTATGATAATTAGATGGTTATAATTAGGTAAAATATGAAAATAGCCTTTGATAGATAAAAAAAATTAGACAAATCTAAAATGATCACTTCAATAATTCAATTTGGGTGATAAAGTTTTTTCTAAGAGTTAGACCAGAAAAAAATTCAATAAAGTTTGGGAAATCATCTAAGTTATCCCCTCACTATGTTGGACCTTTTGATATCATTGATAAGGTTAGTCTTGTAGCATATCAATTGGATCTTCCTCTTTCTTTGTCTAGGATTCGTGGTATTTTTCATGTTTCTCTTCTTAAAAAATATATTTTTGACTCCACTCATATTTTGGGTTGGAGAAACATTAGGTTAAATAAGAGTATAAAATATAGTTGGAACCCATGAAGATTCTAGACCATCACAACATTAAGTTTTGAAACAAAGACATACAATAAGTATTTTTTTAATTATTAATCAAGTTTTAAAAAAGAACCCTCACTCACATTATAATAAGAATAATATACCTCATCAACCTTGGATAAACATCCATAAGGGAATGAGAATTTTAAAACTACCACAATTAGAAGATTACAAAATAAGACCAAAGAAATAATTGATTTCCAAAGATACTAGAAAGGAACAACACCATGTAGACACCTGACATGAAAAAAAATAACTAAATCCTATGAACTATATGTATTACATATACCAACTACAAAGTAGGATAAAAAAAGACTAATCTAGACCACCCCTTGAGAGACTTCCTATATTTCATCATCCTCCAAAGGACCATCTTGCCCACTGCCACAAGCATCAAGTTCCATTCCTCCTATGGTGTTGCTCGAAACATTCCAAGGGACACCCAATAACCTACCCCCACCCCATATTCTTTAGGTTCGATCCCACACTAGCCCCTATAGTCACTATCATCCATAAACCAAGATAGGAATTCCCAACATTCCCCATCCAAAAAGGTGAAAATACTCTACTAACCCCAAAAAATTAGACAAAAAATGAGTATAATTGAGCAAAGGATCACAAATCCATTATCATCTTGAGTGATGAAATAGGGGCACATATTACTTCCATATCCACCATAGGAATTCATTTGTCTAAGTGAGATAGAAACCTATGACCCCTTGAACCTATTCTATAAAGGCTAGGTTCATAACCAAATGATCTTCCAATTCCCTAAAAATAGAGATTTGAATGAGTCCCATCATCTATCTACCTAAGAATGGAATATAAATTTGAATCTTGAGAGGAAACCTAATAATTACTTCTACCAACCCCACATGGTAATGCTACCTAATCAAACCTTTAGTCACCACTTTTGTCAATTATTTATCTTCTATGAATAACAAAATATCTCTAAGAAATAGTGATGTAAGACAAAAATTTACCTTGATATTATGGGTTATTTCATGAAAACCAGAGTGCACCGAATATTTTATAGCTTTCATGACCTAGCCAATTCCTACCATAAAAATATGTCCACTTCAAACATGATAGATAGAGCCTTCAAAATACATATCCTATAGCTATGCTCCCAATCAACCAATGGTTCATTGAGGGAAAATTACACAAAATGCTCCATTATTCCAAGAATCTAAACTTGTGAGCAACTAAACTTACAATGATAGAAAAATATCAAAGGCTAAGCATGAAACTATATTTTATAGGTGATTAACAACTCATTAATCCATGTTTTATGATGAACTATCTAGTCAGTAATCAATCCTCATAAATTTTTGCATTGCTAATAATGATTAGTGTCATCAATGGAAGGTATTAACAAAAAGTCCTTCAAGATATTTTTAATAAAGGCCCCAATATCTTACCAATTTGATGTAAATGGGTGGCCATGGGCCAAGTCCCTCATTCATTATTGCTAAAAAAATCATCTAACTAATTAATACCCTAATTTTACAAAAAAATCCACTTCCCTATTTGTTTAATGAAAATAGTGAATCACCTCCCAATGAGAAAAGGAACTCAAAAATTCCTAGGACTAATCTAAAATATTTTCAATGTGTGAAGCATAGGCTAGTGTAAATTTTAGTGGTCCATATAAAAATTAACTTTGGTTTTTTGGGAAAATCTCTAAGTATATGTTTTTAAATTCTAGAAAAAGTTAATAGATGATGTTTAGGTGAGAAGGAAAATGGATAACCAAATCACAATAGGGTGTAGAATCCACATAGGTATGCAACTATATAGAAAACTTAAAAACACTTCATTCCTTTCCTACTATTAAACGTTGCCATTATGTGCATATGGGTGGATGTTTATTTGCATATAATGGAAAATAAGCTCATATTGACTTTTGAAAGAGTGATAAACTATATTTCTATGTATGAAATGCTTTTTAAATAGTAGATGTGTTGAACCTAGAAAATTAACACTTGGGTAAATTAGGTGAATCCACATTATTCACCACCCCCTAAAATAGCCAAATGCCAACTTATAAAATTAAAATATTCATGAATTAATAAATAATAGCCACTAAAATTTACCTTGGCATAGGCATATCTCTTTCTCAAAGCCTAGATCAAAACCATGGAATCACCTTTGATAATCATTTTTGAGATACCACATTGGATAACCAAATTGATCCCTAGTGACAACACTGTAGTCTCCATCTCATTGTTTATCCCATAAATTAATTTTAATGAATCTTAAAAAATTATAGAACCCATGAAATATTAGATAATATATCCTATCCCTAAAGCTCTAGGATTAACTCTAGCTACCTCATCAAAATAGATATTGAAAACTCTTGGGGAATGAGGAATCCAAACTACATTTTTCTTCTTATTTGATAATGGATACCCTATATCAATTAATAGGAGTTAATTTTAGAAGAGGTTAATTATTGATGATCTATTTATTCTAACTTGAAAGAAAATGTCTATACCTTTTAGTGTGGGTGGACCCAACTTCAGACATATCAACTTTAAGCTTGTGAAGAATTTCACTTACTAGGTAGACTTTGTTTTAAAAAGTTCTCTTGTTCCTTTCTTTCCATAAAGTCTAAATTAAAATGGATGGGTATGCTACCCAAATATTGTTGAAGGCAATATTTGAATGGATCCTAAGACAAGATGACAAAGCCTTCAAGAGAGAGCTCAAGCTGGCTCAACTCAGCCCCATTCTAACACACATCTAATTTCAACACTTTTACATGAAGGAGCATAAAAAAAAAATATTATTGGTATATTATTTAGTGGACAAGCATAGGTATCATTGAGATGGAACTTCATACCTGATCTATTGAAGTCTATCAAAAGTGATAATCCTAGTTTGGGTTTTTAGCCACATAAAATCCCATACCTTAAGGAGGCCAAATTTATTCCAAAACATCACTTTACCCCAAGCAAAGGAGGAATCCTCACATTTATACATCTTATATCCCAAATTGATAGAATAAATTCCTAATTTAGTAGAAATCTAATGGATGAAAGGTTGTTTGAGATTATTTAATAATTTCCTTTTTACTACTATACTTGACATAATTTCATTTTGGCTATCTAAAATTTGTAAGACCTCAAAACTTTTCCACTTCCATTTGATCATGTCATCCAATGGATGAGGATCCAAGTAATCCCCCACATTAATTCCCCAAATGTCAAATAACATAACTTTCATCTCATCTAATCCTAGAGTTTCCTTAATAGGATTGTGTTTATTCCATGATTCTACTCAAAAATTATCTTTGCATAGATTATTTATTGCCTAAGAGACATGGTTTATAATTAGAAGATAAAAATTGATAATGAAATTCTAGAGTGTGAACCCTTGGGAGGGTTCCTCATAGAAATAATATTTTTAGGGTCAAACTCACCTAAGTAATTGTGCTATAATAGCTTATTCCATAAATCCAGTGATTGAGATAACATAATCCAAACTAACCTATCTCCCAAGGCTAAGTATTAAATAGCCAAGTTCTTGACCCCTACCCCCCCCCTCTCCCCCCCCCAAATTTTGGTAGACACACTTTATCCTATTTAAACATAGTCATTTTATTTTTTTTCCACTCTTTCATATATTTGTTTTCATGATTCAATTGATTTATTTCATCACCTTGATAGGAAGATAAATAACTAACATAACGTAGATCAAGAGGGCACTGAGTATTGATTTTAACAAAGTGATTCTACCTAAAAATGATAACCATATACCCTTATAAGCCTCCAAATAATCCCTAAAATATGATATAATGTTATCCCATAGTTTTTCTTTACCATTCCCACCATAAAGTGAAACCCACAAATACTTGGCTAGAAGACTACCAATATTGAAGCACAATATATTAATAACAAGGGATTGAGTTATCATGTCCACATTCAAAAAATAAATTTATGATTTTATTTCAATCATAATTTTACTGAAGCCTCCTCATATTTTATCAAAATGTGTTTTAACCTAGCTATATCCTAAACTATGGTTGAACCAAAGAAGATAATGCCATCAATAAACTACTAATGAGTAAATCTATCCACTTGATTAGACACTTTGATGCCTTCAAAACTACCTTTAATAAGTGCCATCAAGATAGCCTGATCTAGAGGTATTAAAAAAAATTTAAAGGAAAGGGATAAAGGATCCCCTTAACTCAGCCTTCTAAAAGCTTCAAAAAAACTTAAGGTTCTCCATTTACTAGAATTATGAACCTGGGGCTAGAAATGCAGCTAAAGACATAATTGAACAATTTTTTCCAAAGATAAATTATTCAAAAACTTTAATTAGAAATATTTATTTCACATTATAATAATCTTTGCTAATATCTAATTTCACAACTATACCTTTTTATCAATAACCAATAATATAGTGAACAAATTCATGGGTGATTATGGTTCTCACCTAAATTTGCCTACCTAACACAAAGCCCCCTTGTTCATTATAAATTAAAGAATCAATAATAGGTTTATCTTTGATTTATATGGATTTATAAATTATTTTTTAAATATTATTTAAAAATTAGGCCTACATCATTGATATTTTATGGTAGCTCCCCTTTTAAGATCAAATAAATTAAAGTATTATTAATGTCCAGAGTAACCCTTTATTTCAAATAGGATTCATTCACCATACTCACTACTTCAACGCCTAAAATGTCTTAGAAATCATAAAATAAAACTATCTAGAAACCATCAAGCCCAAGGGACTTATCTTTTCCCATATAAATGACCACATTTATTATCTCCTCTTCATAAAAAGGAGCCATTAACTTCATATTTTCTTAATCAGAAACCAACCTAGGAATATGGTTCAAACTACTAGATTGAGCATTAAGGGAAGAATATTAAGAGAAATAAATAAACACTTCAAATAAACCACCTACCTCGTTTTTAATACCTAACATATGTAGACACCTAAAACTAGCCACCAACTTGCCTTTGATTGAATTTTAGACTGATTCCTACCAACCATTAGAGATTAAGCCTAGGAAACACTAAACATCCCAAATTTGCTTGTGCATCATCTATAAAATCTCATAATCATGATGAGACATCCCTAATTATGGTACCCTTTTGTATGCAATCATAACCTCTCAAAAATTCATCTCTAAGCACCCTACAACATCACAATAGTCAATTTGGCCTATGGACCTATTAAATGGGGCACATGAACTTAGATCAAATCTTAAAAGAGATAAATGGATAATCAAAATTAAATAATAAGATAAACCAAATTTAATTCTTAATTGAATTATCCATGTGTAATTAATGAATAAATAAAAAATGAAATTCAAAAATATGAAATATCCTTGCTTTTCATGATTATCTTTGTGAGTTGTCAAGCCCTTTAAAAATATCTTAAAATATCTCATTTTTGAGACACATGCCTATTAATTGAAAACAAATATTACTTGAAAAATATTAAATCTACTGGGGTTAGTCTTGACTCACTTAGGTTATTTTAGAACACATTTCAAGCCTTAACTCCACCTTGACTCACCTTGGGTTAGGGTTAGATCCATTTGCTATAAATACAAGCCATTGTCCATTGAATTAAAAAGAGGATTGGGAATTATAAAGTTATAATGCAAGTTTTGTTTCATGAGATTCATATCAATAATGTTATACTACCTAAATATTGAGCCAAGATACATCAATCCATATCAAAGCCACAATGGTGCCAAGGAGAGAAGGAACCAACAAGCTTCATTTGCCAAAGACTCTTTGATGTACAATCTAAGCAAGACACTCAACCAAGAATTTAGAGATCCCAAGGAAGGTAAAGGATTTGTTATCTTTTGAAATTTAGTTGTGCTTTCATTTATCTTTTTTTAGTAAGCTCTCCCCATGTTCTAGGCTAGGAGTCTAATTGGTAGTGTGTTTTTATTTGAGTTTTTATTACTTGAACTAGCACTATACTAACCTCACTTCTTATATTCCTATGATCACAAATGGAATTCCCAATGGGACTTAAATAATCTCATATATTAAGGAAACTAAAGTGTGGATCATAGTTTTTTAAATGAATGCTTAATCATCTTAAAAATTAGAGTTTTAGCTTTGTTTTTTTGTATTCTATTTTTAGTGTTACCCAGATTTACATAGAGATTGACATTAGTTCTACATAACAAAAATCATTTTTTCCTAACCAATATTGGTCCTATCTAACTAGTATCAGTTCTTCTATAGGGAAGAGCATGGTATAAAAATTGATTTTTCAATTTTCCTTGAAAGTTACAAGTTGTCATTTGTGATTTTAAATCTTGCATAATCTCTATCTAAACATTTTATTGTAGTTTTTCTAGAGATTTTATGTTAATTTAGGGAAAACAATTTTTTTTGACAAAATGTTTTTTGCCTAAGGGTTCATAAGTAACTATCATATGCATTTATCAACTTGTATGAATTATTTTCCAACCAACATCAGTTCTTTGGTAACTGCCATCAATCACTATTATCTGACATTGGTCTTTATGTAAAAAAATAGAGAAACTTGAGAATGTCCATTTTAAATATTATTTTATAACTTAAAAATATGATTTAAAGTAGAAGGAAACCCTCTAAAAATTATAGGTCATGTGTGGAAAAGTGACAAATTTGAACATAAATTCTTGAATATTTCCATTTGGTGCTTAAAAAAAATTAGATGATTTATACTTTGTTTTATGAAAGTTTTCAAAGTTTGAAACTATGGCCAAGTGGAAAAAAACTTTACAAACATCTTTATTTGGTGCATATAATAAAAATTCACTTAAAATTACAATTTATTTGGATTTTTTTGTTTTATGATAGATTTATGTTATACATATTTGTTTTTCACAAATGAGAGATGCATGTATGCTCTCCCCCATCCCCTTTAGGGAACTTGGGTGACCAAAAGCACTTATTCATTACAATTTGTGCCTTTGTCCAAGGCATGAAAAGAATTTTGTGAAGGATCTTCCCAAAATCCATATGGTTTGGGTGATATAAACACAACCTATAAAGTATTTTCACTTGGTCATTTATTTTATGAAACTTGGCTTGTGAGTGGGATTTCATCACCTCCTCACGAGTTCTTTAGGGAAGCTTTGATCTAAGGTTTAATCTCTCAACATTGTTTAAACACCACTCCATGAAAATGTATATAAATTATTGCATGTATAATATGATTTCCAAGGGGTTGAGTGGTTAACCTCTCTAATTGTAATGAAAACCTAATTTAGGTCTGGTTAACTAGGGAATTCCACTAAGTAATACATGGGTGGAATCTATATGTAAAGGAATAAACCCTTGCATACTAATTTAATTAGTATGAACTCAATTGACATGAGGAATATCTATTTTTAATCATACTTGGGACCATAATATGGTCAAAAATTTAATTTTGAGAACAACCCCACTTGCCATGAACATATTTTTGATGCAGGGTTAGTAGCCCGAAGTTCCATGTCATTGTATAATCTCTTAAGAGAAGGGAGGTTAAAAACCCTACTACTTTAGGTGCTTTTATTTTTATATTAACACTTAAAATCATCCCAAAATCATGTATATAGACTAAATTCAACAATACGAAGTAACATTGTCAGTTTTAGGGCTTTGGATAATATACTTAGTTGTGTTTTGACATTAGTCCTTTACTTGCTTGGTATTTGAGTCTAAATCTATTTATTTGTTTATGCCACATCAAAATGATTTTTGTGTCCACATCAATTTATTATATGAATAGGTGTTATGTCATCCATTCCACACCATACCTTTGCCTTGAACTTTTTATCAAAAATGTTGTGTTTATCACTTGATTAAAAATGGTAACATTACGCTACCCAAATAATTTCAAGTTTTGTGCCTTGGAGTCTTGGAACAAACCATTTTTACATCTTTAGAGTTTGATAACATCAATATGTTTCTTGAATAATTTCATATACTTGCTTACCTTGTTCCAAAATTTAATTTTTAAAACCAATCTATGTGTGTCTTTTGGGTCTTTGTCTAGTGACACTATGCTATTCACCTTTGTCTAACTTATTGATCAATGAAGTCTAGTTTTATAAATTGAGTTTCTAATTAAACTTGACAAGTTCAAATCTAAACATTCATTGATTTCTATTTATTCCTTATGTAATTTGGGTTTAGACACCAATATTTATATTTTGGATTGTGTAACTTAGGTTAATTATTTACCCACTTTGAAGACTATTATTGTTCATTTATTTGGGATAAAATAGTGTATCTCCAAATGCCTTATACCAATTAACCAATTTTATGTTTAAAGCAGAATGTCTAGTTTATACTAGAGTATTTTACATTTGTTAGATTAAATATCTCACCTCATTTCTAAGTTTGGATTTTGTGTTTGTTTTGCCAAAATTCCTAGCACATGCCTTTGTTTGAGCCTAACTTTTGACATCGAGTTTGGACAAAAGACCTAACAACTTTTATTTTCCTCTATTATACCTATTTGGAACACTTTGAACTAAGAGTTTGGTATTAAAATTTTAGTTCATCCACTTGAACTTTCTATGTGAGACATTTAATGTTACACATTTGATGCTATGTTGTTTTATATCAAGCTTTTGCATAGACCTTTTTGGAGATACATCTCCATCCTTTGACCAAGTTAGATTGAGTTTAAACATTTTATATTTTTAAACATTATTTTTTTAGATTTTGTATATCTATAACTAATTTTGTCATGAAACATTCACCATTGATTTAAATATGTCTCACTATAATCGTAGTGGTGTCATGTACAATCTAGGGTATAGTAATGTGGTCACACAAGAAGATTTTTTTAAAATCCCCTATAGAGATGACATTACTTACGAGAAAAATAATTATCCACCTTAAAAAACTCAATTAGGGGAAAAAATACAAGATCCTTTGACCCATTATTAGGTCAACACACCTCCATACTCAGGGTAGGATCAAGAATAATTAGCACAATACCTAGCTAGCATAACTTTAGTTATAGAAAAAGTCTAACAACAACATTACTATGTCATAATGCCATTAGAATATGACCCTTATTTATTTGATATTCAATTTCTTTAAAATAAGGATAAAGTCTTAATCAGAGTTGTAGAGGTAGGGGCTATGTTTCTAGTAGACTTTTACCATGAATATTTTCCAAGTTTAGTAAGAGTGCCTTACAACATGACTTATAATCAAAATATTGAATAGGCATCTTCCATCAATACTCAAGCTATAGTTTCAATGTCTTATCAATACCCTTGTATGATTTTCATATCAAAGGGCTTCATGGAGGACCACTTCATATAGATGTAGACAACATATTAAACCTATCTAAATGTAACATGCAACTTCAACAACATGAACATGTCAAATGCTCCTCTTATTGAGTTAGATCCTTCAATAGGAGTTTTAATAAAATTAATGAGCTAAGAAACTCAAGGTGTAGACCCATTTTTTTAAATCACTTCAGTTGTAGACATGTTTAATTCCCTATCTATCAAAGAAGTGTATACTAATTTTACACAACATAGTTAGCCAAACATAGTGGACAATACGTAAGTATCATCTAATATAGGCCAAAGTGGTGTAAATGTATAAAAAACTAGTCCATAAGAAAACATGACTCTAGATAACAATATGAGTGGTTCAAAAATTTAGGGGGTAGGAAGTTCTACCTCCAACTACAAATAGATATCCCTAATTCTCAACCAGCTACTTTTTCAATCATGCATCCTCAAGGATTAAGTAGTAAGTAATGACCAGTATTGTGCCTCAAAAAATGTGATGAATATTACTACATCATAATAGGTGATTAATAATATTTCAAAACCAAAAACACAATCCAACATTCCTATGAAATATAGGAAAAACATCTTAACACCTCAATAGGGGAAAACCAATATTCCACCTCACTAAGTAGTGACAAGCATACCTCTTCAATCATAGACCAATGTACCATTGTAATCAAAAATGATATCTAATCAATAGTGTATGAGTATAGGTTATAAATAAATGTAAAACCTTAAAAATACATCCACTTCCCAATAAGGATTCATGTAACTAAGAGGTTATAATGTTCCATAAATACTGATTAGGCAACAATTTCCTTTTGTTCTTAACATACCACAAACTCAATGATAGGGCTTTGGTTCACAAGTTCCCTTTTATCAGCATGGTTTGATTAGTCAGATACAAGTCCATAATAAACCTCAATAGGCATATTATTTCACTCCCATCCACATCCTTCCATCTCAACCATAATTTCCCAAAAACCAGACCCATATACCAAATAATAACTAGAATATTGCACCATAATGTGTGTAATTATAATAGTCCCATCCTAATTTATGCATGCATATTCTTGGATAATTCCCTAACCAAACCAACATTCCACAAAAAACCATGCCTCACCTTAGACCAATTTTCTCTCCAATTTTTTAGCCCAACAACTACAAAAAATGAAGGATGGAATTGCCATCATCCAAGCTGGGAAATAGACCAAAAAGTCTAAGTTGGATGATGTGTGTTCCTACTCTTTCAACATGGAGTATTTTTAAATACCATTTCCTTCAAGGCATGAGCCACCAAAATTTGACAAATATAAGGGGAAAAGAGACCCTAAGGCCCACTTTATTGAGTTCTTTGTTATTTATCAACTAGTATCCTACAATGACATATACCTCTTAATGTTTTTTCCAAGGAGTTTAGTAGGATAAGCTATGGAGTGGTTTTTGAAATTGCCTAAGAATCCATTTTTTTATTTTGATGATCTTTTAAACAAGTTTATACAACATCTCTCCTAAAATCTTGAGCATGATATTTTATTATTCAATTTGATGCAATATAAATAAAAGGCTAGTAAAAGCTTTCCTAGTTATCTATAGTGATAAAGATCACTTGCCAATAGATTCACCCATAGTTTACTAGACAAAAATTAACCATTATGTTTACCAAGAATTTTCATAGTGAGATATCTTAACATCTAGAACCACAGTGTGTGCACACTTTCAAGGAAATAATTGATAAATATTTCTTAATTGAAAGAGCCCTTATTAACAATGGGGGTTATCAAGATTACCTCATCAAATCAAAACCAAAATAAAAACCAAATAAATGGACAAAACCAAAATCAAAACCAAGTCCAAGTGTAAACATCATAACTAGCACAAGACAACAATTATGAAAATCCCAAGCCATTTATTCACAACAAGAATGTTATGGGAACTGGAGTAACCAATTCATGACATGTCCAAATGGTGTAAACACCATCTATTTAGCCTATGTCATATATGCAAATTATTCCTAACTAATAACCTCTTCAACAAGCATAGTTATCTAGACTAGTACAATTAATATAATAACCTTTGCCTTTGCAAACCCCTCCTCTAAGGAGAATTATGAATAATCATAACATCTTTACTAACCTTGGATAACCCATTGAATTAAGGTTTTGTAAACTAGATGCCATTAATATGATTAGTTGGCCTATTCTGAAGGACTATCCTAATGGCATCCCTTATCCAAATTAGTACTAACAAAATGAATTCTACAAGTATCATTGGGTTAATGTTCATAATTTGCATTGTTGTGTGCAAATTAAACATTATATTGAGAATATGCTGTAAAATAAAGAGATAATAGTGGATAATAGAGCTTCCACATATAATATTAACATTGATATTTATTAAAATACCTTTTCAAAACATAGCAACCAACAATAATTATGACATTAACCAACACAACAAAAACAATAGTATCAACAACCATGGTAGAACCAAAAAAACCATCATCAATCAAATAGAAGGAACCAAGGCTAGAATGATGTCAATAATCAATTGAACTACCATAAAGTTACACGTGACTATAACAAGGTTGTAGGCCATATTGTGGGAGGTCACATTCCACCATTTCCATCAATCTAAGACCAAATACCAATCAAACAAGACTTTTGTTAATTAATCCCAACCAACCAACCCATGTCAGTAATCCTTCCTTAACTTTGGACCACATACATGCATATAAATAAATAGGTATTACTACCTTAGGGCCTCATATCAATAAATCATTATTTCCCTATGACCACACACAAGTGCACCAACAATTAAGACTTATCCTATTTGATCCCCCACCACTATCATTTATTAGCAATAATGGTCATGTATCTCATCCTGATTATGCAATCATAACTCAATTGTCAAAGATTACCATACCAAGCCCACATCCATCTTCCACTTCACCCATCCAACCCACTATTTTATCTAGGAATAAGCCATTTATCTCTATGCAATAAAATATGTCTAATATTGTGGAATAATTATAGAAGACACTTGAACAAATCTCCATTTTAGATTTGTTGCATACATCTACCATCCAAAAAATTATATTAATAGAGTTCTTTGGCCAATCTAAAGTTCTTGATGACATATCTATAGACAAATTATAGGCTTTTGTTGGGCATTTATCCCTAGACTAATAATTAACCTTAGACCAATGTGATATGTCATCCCTTGGCCCTCTGCATAACAATCCATTGTACATCAAAGTTGTCATAACATGAAACAAATTGAAATGTGTCCTCATAAAGAATGGATTGGGTCTAAATATTATGTCTCTAAAGCTCATTAATATTTTTTATTACACCATGAATGATTTCTAACATAAAATGATCAACATCAAAGCTTTGACAATGAAGAGCAAGAATCATAGGGAACCATCATTTTACCTTTTATCATCTGATCTTAATCCACAATACATTATGCCATGTTTTATACCTTGATTTATCATATAATATGATTTTGAATATACCTTGGATACATGATATTCATGTAATCCCATCAACATTTCATTAATGTATCAATTTCTCCAATTCAAGTATGGAGATTACTATTCATGAATATTTACATCCATAGAAACATTGTAAGCATTTGGAGGCTAAGTACCAAATATATAACTACCATTTTGGCTTGAATATAGTTCTTAATATGGACAAGGGGAAATAAATACTTATTGATTCACTAGAGGCCAATTGAATTGACCCAGATACACTTGATTCACTTTCCCACATGCCACCTCTTGAAATATCTAATCATTATACTATCTTATATAATAGCCCAAGAAAATATTTTATCCATGATACATTCCACATTGAAAAACTTCCTTATAATCCCAAGTCTTATGGAAGACCTAAATCCCAACCACCTTGCATGGACTGGAAAAGAAAGGATAAAGGCAAATTGATAGTTTAGTACCTATCATTTTCATACCAGCCATTGCTTACAGATGATGAATATTAGATATATAGAAATAACCTAGATGACTTTTACCTAGATTATAGGTATCCCATTTCAACTAAAATCATGGAGAGGTATGCGTATGAAGGAGGAAGTCTTGGAATAAATGACTAGGGTCTACTTGAGCCAATTTTTTCCATTAATTATAAAAGAACATATGGTCTAGGATTTAAACTACCTGGGGGTGACCCCATGCACCTTATTCATGTTCTAACACTAATGAATAGTGATGGCAATGCTAAGAGTGAAGAAGAGTCTGATCATAATCCTTTTGATGATCTAGATAATACTATTTTTTTATACCAATGCTATTTGTACCTTTTGATTAGTTATTCACCATAATCCACTTCTTTTATATTATCCTCAACTAATAGACTAAGAATAAAAAGAATCAATAGTTCCACTTGATGAGTTTTAGAATGATGAGGCTTTCTATGGTTTTTTAGGCCTAAGAGACAATGTTCCTTTGGGTGACCACAAACAAGGGTTATCAATCAAGTTGGATCCTACAGCCTATTTTATATAATGGGTAAACACCCTTATCCATAAATAATTAAATAAAACATTGAGGTCCCAAAGTGAAAACATCTTTGAGGTGTTTTTAGACCAAGGAAATAGTAAATAAAAATCCTAGTCTAGTGGTGAAAACCTATTTTAGGCACCATTAGGTGGGGGTGTACAACCTTCCTTAAACATATCTCAAGATACCATCAATGATGAACTTTCCTATAGGTCTGAGTTTATTTATAAAGAATGACAAGATTTTGATCAAATCATCAAAGAGTTACCAACAATGTTTATCACATGGCCATCCATACCATTGGGATATTTCAATTCATTATGCCTCAGAGAACTTGAAGAGCCAATCCTAACAGAGGACTCTACCATTAAAGACCAATTTAAATCTTTGCCAACCATTCTAAAGATGGTTCAACTCTTCTTATGGAAAACATGATAGAAGTTAATATTGAGACTCTAGACAACCTAAAGTGGATGAAATTAGGCATGTCCCTCACTGAGGAGGAATGTGAAGTCTTTATATCCCTTTTAATGGAATTTGTTGATATATTTTCATGGGAATACTTTGAAATGCTAGGTTTGGACCCCACCTTGGTTATGCACCACCTTATGGTATATCCTAATTCCAAACTTATAAAATAAAAATTGTGGAAGATACATCCTCATATTGTTGTATTAGTAAAGAAAGAGTTGGAAAAACTCTTGGAAGCAAGATGTATTTGATCGATCGACTACTCAAAGTGGATATCAAATGTTGTACCAATCAACAATAATCCAAAAGGAATCAAAATATGTACTAATTTTAGAGACATAAACAAGTCCTATCTAAAGGATGACTTTCCTCTACCAAACATAGACATGCTATTTGACTCCATAGTGGGTTATGAAACGCTTTCACTAATAGATGGATTTTCAAGGTACAACCAGATCTAGATTATGCCATAAGAACAACACAAAATAGTCTACACGACCCCATAGGAACATTATATTATCATGTTATGCCATTTGGTCTCAAAAATTTTGGTCCCACATACTAAATAGCCATGACCATCATATTTCATGATATGATTCATGACATTGTTCAAGACTATGTCAATGGCATACTAGGAAAATCCAAGACTAGGGTCAATCATACAATAGTATTACAAAGGATATTTGAAATTTTTTGTGAATACAAAGTCAAGATTAATCTTAATAAGTTTGTTTTTAGAGTTAATTTAGGAAAATTTATTAGATTCATTATATCTCACCAAGGAATTGAAGTCGATCCAACCAATACAAGCCATACCTGAAATGCCACCACCGACCAATTTGAGGTAGTTCCACTATTTCTAGGGAAAGATATAGTATATTTGATACTTTATATATTATTTAGTTGATAAGTTTCATCCTTTTACACATTTTTTTAATAAGTGTGTTACATTTCATTGGGATGATGAATGCCAACAAGATTTTCAAAAGTTAAAGGACTATCTAGCAAATATGCTTATTTTATTACCACCAATGCTAGGAAATCCATTATTACTATACCTATCTACCATAGATGATTCCATAGGGGCACTTATATCTCAACATGATGATATTGGAAATGATCATTATGTTTACTATTTAAGACATAAATTGGTCATGTATGAGCACAATTATATACCCATTGAAAAAGCATGTCTAACTATGGTCTTTATAGTTTAGAAAATACGACATTACATGTCAAAAAATAAGATCATGGTCATTTCAAAAGTATATCTGCTCAATTATTTGATATCTACAATAGATTTACAAGGCCACATGGCCAAGTGGATCATGCTTCTCAATAATTTTGAGATAGAATATTTGAACTAGAAAGCATTCGAGGGGTAAGTTCTTATAGATTAGCTTGTTGAAGTACCCCTTATAAATACAAAGCCACTAACATTATAATTCCTAGATGAATTCATTATGACCATCATTGAAACACCTATTGAGGACTAGCACTGGAAGCTATATTTTTATGGATCATTCACACCACATGGATCAAGGGTAGGCTATTTGTTCATTACACCATAAGGGGGATCTAATCCCTATATCATTCTAGATCAACTTTATCTATACCAACAACATGGTTGAATATGAATAATTATTTTTAAGTATTTTTTAGGTACTATAATGGGACATATATCATTTAAAGTTTTATGGTGATTCTCAATTAATCATAAATCAAGTTATAGACCATCTTCAAACCAAAGATGACAAAATGGTACCATACAAGGCCATGATTGACACTCTCAAGAAATAGATTATTGATGTCTATGTTGGACATATACCCAAGGCTAGTAATAGAATAATAGATGTCATAGCCACCATTGGATATTTGATTCATCATAAAGATATGACAAAATAATACTAGTTCCTCATTGAAAATCTACTAGCACCAAATCATGAGACTTCAACCATCGTAATGATTTGTGATATTGTTTGTCCAAAATCTATATGGTATTCCAACCTTTATACTTATCTTTATGAGAAAATAGTTCCTCTATGCCTATCCCATAGACAATCCAAAGCCTTTATTCACCATTCCACATGTTATACCTTATTCAGATCAACCCTTTACCACTATAGTTTTGATGGAATTTCGCTTTGTTTTTTAAATTCTATAAAATCTACATTATCATTATGGTAATTTCACTAAGGGGTATGTGGATCCTATGCTATTAGGGCCATCCTATCCAAAAATATCTTGCTATTATGTATGTCAAAAAGTGTGATAAATGTAAAAGACATGCCAATCTAGTTCATGCCCTATCTAAGATGTTGAAACCAATGTTTACACCATGGTCATTTTCTACATGTGGACTCTATCTCATTGGGAAGATAAACCCCTCCTCATTTGAGATCCATAAATATATCCTTATCGCCACTAAATATTTCACTAAGTGGGTTGAATCTATACCCCTCACTTATGTGACTTGAAATAAAATTTCCAAATTCATTTGCAACAATATCATTTTACATTATGGTAACTCCTCTCACATTATATTTGATAATGATGGATCATTAAATAATAAGGATGTCAAATCACTATGTTTTGAGTACAAAATTACTCAACATTTTTCCATGGAATATTACCCTCAAGGTAATGACCAAGCCAAATCATCTAATAAAACCATTGTAAACATCTTCAAAAATATTTTCAATGATGTCATCCATGATTTTTACCTCCAAATATTATGTGCCCTCTAGGTATGCCATACCAATCACTCTACTCCAATAGGAGCCACTCCATATTCACTTTCTTATGGCACTGAGGCCATTCATCCTATTAAAGATGAGTTATCTTATTTTCACATCTCTATGAAAAATATCCTAGATGATGAATATTATCAAGTATCTTTCCTATAAGAGTTAGAGTTACTTGATGAAAAATGCATGGCCATAGTTATTAACTTACAAATGTACTAGAATTGACTCCATGGACACTATAATCGATGCATCAAACATGGATAATTTGAGCTTGGTGATCTTGTTATTAAAGAAAACTAATAGAATATCATGACCAAGAAGAAATAAAGGCAATTTAAACCTAACTGGATAGGCCCTTTCATCATTATTACAAACTATGGTACTAGAGCATAGAGGCTCACAATACTAGATGAGGATGAAATAGATGGTCCAATAAACATTATACACCTAAAGCATTAATTCACTTGAGAAACCTAGTGTATTGTTTATGAGGACCATTTTAATTATAACATAATATTAACATTCTTACTTTTACCATGCCATTCCACCATTTACTATTTGACCATGATTTTGCTATTGACTGAGTAATTTTCCCCTTCCCTATCAATCCCTTTGACCTTGGTTCCATTCCATCTAATCCAAGGCCACTTTTAGCATAAATATTTAGATCAAGTTTCAATAGTTGTTTTAATATTCTAAATAGAGGCCATATTTTGGAGTAGTATGATAATGGTTTGGTAGTTACATCCTTCATTTATTATTCCATTCTATACCATGTGGGCTTGATTATAAGCACCTTTGGTCAAATTAGTGTTTCACCATCATGATTCAACTTATAACCACCTATGGGCAAATTAGTATCAATGACCTATGTTATTATTTCCTAATTATTAATTACATATGGAAAAATTAGGGGAAATAATTTTTTATCATGCCTTAAAGTACCACCTTGCCATCTATATGTTGTACTATGCCATTTTCCAAATTTTCTTATTTTTTTTGATTTGGCCACTAAACTAGTCAAATTCCTCCACTGTAAGGTGGAACTATAGTGACTTGAGGTCTCGTCTTATGACTATGTAGGCAATGCTCAATTTACATTGAGGTTAGTTCAATCACCTTTTAAATGATCTCACCATTTTATGAGCAACCTATTGCATGATATTGACATTTTATAAGAAACCTAAGCCACACTCTCACCATTTTGTGAACAACCTAAGCAACACTCTCTCTATTTTTTGAGAAATTTAAGATTGAATGCTTGCACAATTTTTGAGCAACCTAAGCCATGCTCTCACCATTTGATGAGAAATTTTAGTTTGAACTCTCTCACCATTTATGAGCCACCTAAGCCATACTCTTACCATTTTGTGAGAAATTTAAGTTTGAACACTCTCATTATTTTGTGAGTTTGGACCATCTAGTATCTCATCACATCAAAATTTTGAAAAACATTTGTATAAATGATTTAGAAAATCCTAAATGTTGACCACTTCTTTGCCTTAAGGATTTTGGGATCCCTAGCTACTTCACAATAAACCACCTATCATTTATTTTACCCATCCTTATTGACCTTAAACCCCATTATCTCACCATTTTGACAATCCTTTCTCATATTCTTGTATAACATACATCATGTTTTCTTTCTCATCATTTTATTCTATCCCATTTCTGAAATCACCCTAATTTTTTTGGCTATTTAACAAAGTTCATAATGGAATATCAAAAGGGTCTTACTGCATAATAATATTATAGTGTAATGCATCTCCATAATTTAATGGAATTACAAGCAATCCACAACCAACATTTCAAATGTCTCAAATATATAAGACTAAAACCAACCAAAATGAGATTAAGCACATCTAATAATATTTGGTTAGCCATTTTTTGTATAAGCAAATGAGTTGAGTTATAAGTGCAATACTAAGAAATAAGGTTTGATGACCAAACATAAACATTTGTCTTAATATACCCACTTAGGCAAGCATTATCACATTGTGTATCAGTGAGTAGAGGCCATCACGATGAAATCTAGAGTATCCAAAACCTTTGGGGGTATCACCCAAATGAGGACAACTCCTCAAGTTATAGAATCACCATCCCATGAGAAAACCATAGGAGTCTCATGCCTAAAGTTTCTTAATTATCCTTTAGTTATTCTACCATATTATTAAATGAACATAGGTATTTAAACCATTCAATTAGCATGTGTGAGACCATGAATATTTATTATTTAATTAATAAATTATGATTTAGTAACTCATTAATAAGTGGCTATTCAATCAGACGCCCAAATAAAATTATCAAGTATTCCACCACTTATTAATTTCTTATTCTCAATTTAGGATTATTCTCCAATCACAAGGATTATTCAAGTTTACATAATTTCAACACAAGGTATGACCAAGATAGCATGTGTGAGACCATGATTATTTATTATTTAATTAAAAAATTGTGATTTATTAACTCATTTCCAAGTGGCTATTCAATCATATACCCAAATAAAATTATCACGTATTCCACCACTTATTACTTTCTTATTCTCAATTTAGGATTATTCTCGAATCACAAGGATTATTCAAGTTTACATAATTTCAACACAAGGTATGACCAAGATATCTTGGGTAAGGTACGAAACTAAAGACTATCCAATCTCATAGAAGAATCAATGACAATATATCCACTTCCATTAATCAATAGTTACACTTTAATGATATAATTGACTTTAAAAAACATGTCATATATATTTTTATACTTTTACATCATTAAAAGTAAAAACCACAATCCAGAATGTGGATCCACATATGAAGATCATTAATCTATCTTAATTCATTTCTTAAGTAATTGAAGTAAGCCACTTATATGATATTACAACCAATTCATAGGAGTAGCACAAGAAGTATATGGTACAAGGTTCATAATTCATTAGGTAAGTCTACTTACCATTCATGATTGGGTCATATGGAATAATATTAAATAACTAAGAATTGTTTTTTTTCTAATGGACCCTAAGGTTTACATCAATATTAGATGACTAATAAAGACTTTAATAATTCAAATAAATTAAATAATATAACACTTAAAGGTTTACCCATTGTTCACACCATGGGAGATTGTAACTATTCTCAAGAACAAGTTTGTACACTCATTGAATCATATTTATTATTCAAGGCATTTAACATTAATAGATTACTTATAGGCCACAAAATTGATCATCAACATTTCTTCATGAGGTCCTTGAATTTTATAAGTATGATAAACCAATAATATCTAATATGACTTGTTTCCACTTCCAATAGGGTGACATCCACAGGTGCAAACACCATCTCTAACATGAACTAGATATAACATAACTATCAACTTTACAAGAGATACAATTTCCATTTGATTAATTTCAGCATAGTGTTATAAACATGAAACCATGTTAAGACCATGTGTCAAGTAATAATTCTATAACAAAGGGTATTTTCTATCATCGTTCAAACAACATAAATAATTGGTAATTTCACATGCTAGATAAACATACCATATTATGAAAATTTCATCATATATAAATTCATCATAAACCCCAAGTGTAAATATACATATTCCCACCAAGGATATTTAAAACCTCTAACTGATTATAACATACTAAGGATATTTACAACCTCTAACTGATTATAACCTACTAAAGATAACACCATATTATTTCATGTAATTCAAGGTAAGGT
>JARHVA010008775.1:0-110000 GCA_037957365.1 Torreya grandis | reverse complement strand
ACATTCTCCAAGATTAAGAGACTTGTATGGGTCTAGATGAACCCAAACTAATCCTATGAAAGATAACTACTCAATTTCTCACACGTAATTGCCTATGACACCCGAAAAGGACAACCAAACATAAAGGTGTAACCTCTAACACATGAATAATGGATGAGGTTAAACATACATGTACACAAGAGAGGCAAGACTAGAAAGGATGAGAAGCAATAACATAATATAATATAAATGATGGTGGCTCAATATCACATAGTAAATGCTATACCTGTTAGAGTGACATTTAAATTTATCAATCACCTATGGATATACTTGAGATGCCCAAACCCAATGCCAAGCCTAGCTCATGCCCTAGTGCCTTCACCCACCAAATAAGCTATTATTATACATAAATGATGTTGATATGAATATAAACCATAATGAATTTAGAATGAGTAATAAATCAATATAAACATCTATAGTGGAAAATGGGTAAGAGTTAGTCCTGATAACCATGAACCCATGTATGTCCTATGAAGCATAGTCAAAAGCTATAGAAATGATCAATGTTAATTCACATCAATGAGATAGGATAAAGCAATATCATACAACAAAGTAATTAGGCTAAAGTAGCTTATACATAAATAGGAACAAATGAATCTAGTGTAAGTAGTATGCATATCAAGATAGGTTAAATCCAATGCAAACATCCATGGTGGCATGACATATCACATCGACTATCCAAGATACCTATGTCACAATCATATGAAAATAAAACTAACATCAACTATCAACAGTAAAGTTCTAACAAAAATATGATAAATTAAACCAAGATCTAGTATCTATAATGGGCCTTAGGGTTATTTTATGACATCCTCCCCTCCTTAAAGAGGAGCCATCTTGGTGACTAAAAATAGTTCAGTATAAAGTTCTCAGAAGTAGTCCAACAAAAGCAGTCAATACTGCTACATTATCACTCCACCCATTGCAGGGTGGTAATGTCTCAATGACATCTCATGGATATTCATATCTAATATCATCATTATGACCACATAATCCAATGCATTAGGTCAATTAATGTCCTCCTTATCATCTTCACATGTCCTTTATGACACTAAAAAGGAAAAATAGTACTCAAATAACACTATCACAACATAGAATTCCACCAAATATCTCAACTTGGTTGGAACTTTTTAACTTTCATGATTTGAAAAGGCCAACAAAAACATCAAAATCCACTAAAACTAGCTACAATAGGTTCATCAAACCCAAAATGACTACACTAGTCAACAAAAATTTTAAGATAATAACTAACACTTACCTTAATATTCTTCCTAGTAGGGTACTAACATTATCCCTAAGTAAGAAGACATAACTAAGGAGCCATAAGACAAGGAATGATGTCTACACTAGATTCACAATCTAAATATACAACTTGATTAAGGTCAATATCACTTATGTCAACACACACAAAGACCTATAATATGACATCAATAATCATAAAATAGCCAATCCCATTGGATTTCAACTATAATATAAGTCAATAGTGGAAGACTCCCAATAAAAAATTATTCCACATGCATAATCCTAAGAGGATTCATCTTAGAACATCATATCATAAGGGTAGTAAACCATACTATTATGGTTACTCCACTACATCATCAACCATCTATGGGTTACTGAAACATCCCAAACCAACCATGATGAACAATAGAGAATCCATACTAGGCACCAAATACAAACCAAAGGCTTAAAACATGTTCTCCAATACATACATGACATTGCATGATGGTTACATGGATTACAATCCCACTAGATCACTGCACTTACTTCATGGTAGCATATAAAATAATAAAATCTGATTGATAAGGACTTAACACCTCTCCACTCAAGTATAAAATCAGCAAACATTTCATTCATGCTTAAATAATCAGAAATATACATATTTCTAAGAAATAGTATTAGGTATATGTACATTAATACCTCATACATATCATAATTACACTTACCAGTCAGCATATATCAATAATTTAGAATATTCATACCAAAATATTATTTTTAGGTAACTCAACCATTACCTCAAGAATATCATGCTTGACTTTACAAGTCAACACATACTTATTTTTTATCAAGTTTAGTCTTGTTGATTTTTCATAAAAGTCCAATTTCTAGGACCAAATATTATTTTTACAAGGCTACATAAACAAATTTACACAAGGTTATTTTTATGACAACCTCAAATATGTGGTTGCAATAACACTCAACCCAAGAGATGATCATTAGGCATGAATATCCCATGACCAACTTGTGGCACTCATGGTGTAAAACCTAAAAAAATTAGGTAGCTACTTCATGCAAAATGGAGAAGTGGGTTTTCAACCTATGTGAGACTCCACTCCCTATCCTAAACCCAATCTAATCATCTTAGATATAGTTTTCACTTCACCTTAAACCTTCTACTTGCATCAAAACTCAATGCTAGAGCCATGATGTGGGATCACACAACACAATACAACATTATTTATTGGCAGTTTCAAATAAATAGAAGTTGGTTTCAAGAGGGAAAACACATCACATGAGTGGTGTACAACCATGTTACCATGTATAAATATATTAACAACACAAGGCCAAATCTATTTCCAAGATAGGTACACAAAATATTCATGCAATAACTTCAAGACATAGATCAATGTAAGGTTCACATGATTGATTTCAAATGGGGGGAGAAGATCACTTTACAAAACTAATTTACCATCATTCACATGTTCAGCCATTAACAACATAAACCATGTATGAAAATTTATCATATATCAATTTTGATATCAAGAAGATAAAAAATGAAAAACAACAAGGTTAACTATACACACATAGGGTGTAAAAGATATCAATTTACATGATTTAACTTAACCAACAAAATGTAAAAGTTCACATAACAAGGTTGTTATCTAAATAATCATATGAAATTCAATAAGGTCAATCATATGCACAAGTATAATAAAGACACAATTTTTCATGATTTATAAAGATCAATGAGAAGCAATAATTACCCAACACAACAATTTTACCTACAAGGATGAATGAAATGAAAGAGACCACACATACATGACTCAAGTGTTCAAACAAATATACTAAGGTAATTTCACATCACAATAAATAATGCACATGGTGGTGAAGCACAAGGGTCTATGACTCACATCGAGTAACCTGATGTCTAGGTATCATTAAAATGACACCAAATATCCAACATATAAAACACATAATCAATCTCATGGATCTCAAATCATAATCATCTTTTCTCAATGAAGATGGTGTTTTAATCAAGGCCAAAAAATATATCTCCATGAGTTTTAAAATATCTACAATATTCTCACATCATGTTTAGATGGCTCACACTAACTAGTAGTAATAAGAGATCCCCAAAACTCTCTAACTTGCCCAAGCAAGTAAGTCACACTCACCTGCTAGACCCTCCAAGCTCAAGATGCACTCTTGGACCTCTGAAGGTATTATACCTTGGCATTTTTGGATAGATTTCCCATGCAACTATCAATGAATAATAAGGCATTATCTCATGATTCCATCAATAAGTAAGTATATCACCTATTCTTCTAATTGAATTAATCCAACAAGTCAAACTTAGATAGTAATGTTTTCTTTCATGTAACATCACTTTTTGGGAAAGGTTGGGTTTAGCCAAGGCATGGGGTGAATGATATAATACTACCATGAGAATTACCATTTTCATAATCAAAGAGTTTAATTAAACTCACAATAAACATCCTTATGGATGCATGGCATATCTATACAACAATGGACATCCCATGAGTGTCAAAACATAGCTGAGATTTCAATTAAGCATCCTCTTGGATGCATAAGTCAACCAAAATATAAAAAAACATCCCCATGGGCATAACACATCCATGGCCACCATGACAACCCTATGGAAATCAACCTATCCATAGTCAAATAACCATTGCCGATGTAAACACATCTATGATCAAAACGATATCATGAATGCAAAATAGGAAATAAACATCCCCACATGCCTATTTATTTTCAGCCCTTTGGATTTACGAAGCCACATGCTCCCTATCTAGCTCAAAAAGACTAAATACATGAATAAGATCAACTCTTAATACAACTCAAGATGTTATCACAAAGCAAAGATCCCCAATCTTCACTGATTTACCCCATAAATCTAATACCCTTACCCTATGCAGCTCTCTAGGTTTGAGCTCAACCCTTGATATTATTGAGGTGAAAATTTTATAAGCATCTATTGATGAATCACCCATAAAATTCAACAATAGATATCAATCATCATTTCATCAATTTTAAGGTGAAGTGCTAATCACCAGTCTTCCATTGACTTGCCCATACAAGTCAATAATTGACTAGTGATGCTTACCCCAAATGCAACTGATGTGAGAAGGGTTGACCCAACCAGAACCATGGGTAAGCTTCTCAAGATCACTTACATAAATTTATTGATTTATGCATACACACACATGAATACATTCCATAATATAAGAATTTTATAACACTTTAGGCTTGTATAATAAATCACTAATCAACTCATCTAAGAGGTTAAGTGACTTAATATAGGTCACCACATGACCTTCTCAATCATATAAGACATAAAGTAGTCCATAAAAATCATATAACTCCATCCATGGTTTAGTATGCATGCTAAAGTACAAGGTTCCCATTTTAGTCTTATCAAGACAACATAGGCATACAAGTGGCATTCTATCATCATAAGGCATACACATACACACTGGCTAAATAGGCTCCCATAAGGTGGTTTATATCTACACTAGGTGTAATTATAGCCACCTAAAGTGCATTATGTAAACATAAGCTCTTGCAAGTGTATGTAAAACCACACAAAATCTCAAATATCTTTTCAAGTGCATGTCAAAAATTAGTGCAAAGTGTCAAAACTTTCAATAAAAACCTTTAAGCACAGTCTCTGATACCATATGAAACAACACCATTTTTTTTTGTTATCTAACAAAGTTCACAATGGAATATCAAAAGGGTCCTACTACATAAGAATATTATAGTGTGATACATCTCCATAATTCTATATAAGTACAAGCAACCCACAACCAAAATTTCAAACATATTGAATAAATAAGACTAAAATCAACCATAATGGGATTAAGCACAACCAAGAATGTCTGGTTAGCTGATTGATATAAAGCAAACAAGTCAAGTTAGAAGTGTAATACTAAACATTGAGGTCTAATGACAAAACATAAATGTACATCTCACTATACATAATTAGGCAAGTCATATCACAATGTGAATTAATGAGTGGAGATCTCAAATCCACTCCTAAGGCCATCATGGTGAAAGCTAGAGTATCCAAAAACTTTAGGGGTGTCACCCAATTTAGGACTACTCCTCAAGTTATAGGATCACCATCCTGTGAGCCAACCATAAGGGTCTCATACCTAAAGTTGCTTAATTATCCTTTAGTTATTCTACCATGTTATTAAATGAATAGATATTTACTCCATTCAATTAGCATGCATGAGACCATGAAAGTTCATTATTTAATTAATCTCAGGCAATGACTTATGTGTTCATTAAGGGTAATTATGATTTAGTATCTCATTTACAAGTGGTTATTCAATCATATACCCAAATGAAACCATTAAGGATTCCACCACTTATTACTTTCTTATTCTCAATCTAGAATTATTCTCTAGTCACAAGGATTATTAAATCTTTAATGATTTTAACACATGGTATAACCAAGAGATCATTGATAAGGTACACTTATACATTTAAGCACACATATCTACCAAACCAAAGATTATCCATTCTCATAGAATCATCAATGATAATATAGCCACTTCCATAAATCAATAGTTTCACATTAACCATATAATATACTATAAGAAACATGTCATATACATCTAAAATACTTTGACATCATTAAAATTATAAACCATAATATAGAATGTGGATCCACATATGAAGATAATTAATCCATATTACTTCATTATTTAAGTAATATGAGTAAGCCACATGGATGATGTTACAACCAATTCATAAGAGTGGCATAAAAAGTATATGGTACAAGGTTCATAATTCATTAGGTAAGTCCACTTACCATCGAATGGAATAATATTAAATAAATAAAAATTGTTGTTTTTTTAGTGGCCGCTAAGGTTTACATCAATATTATATGACCAATAAATAATTTAGTCATTGAAATCAATTAAATAATACAACACTTAAAGGTTTCCCCATTTTTCACACCATAAGTGATCATAACTATTCCACAAGAACAAGTTTGTACACTCATTTGAATCATCTTTATTATTCAAGGAATTTAAAGTTAATAGATTAAGTCTAAGCCATAAAATTGATCATAATCATTTCTTCATGAGATCCTTTAATGTTATAAGTAATATAAACCAACAAGAGCTAATATGGCTTGTTTCCACTTCCAATATGGTGATATCCACAAGCACAACAACCATCTCTAGCATGAACTAGTTATAACATAACTATCAACATGACAAAAGATATAATTGGCACTTGATTAATTTTAGCACAGTGTTATAAACATGAAACCATGTTAACACCATATGTCAAGTAATAATGCTAAAACTAAGGTTATTTTCTATCATCATTCCAATGACATAAACAATTGGTAATTTCACATGCTAGATAAACATACCATATTATGAGAATGCCACCAAATATAATTTCATCATAAACCCAAAATGTAAATATACATACTCCCATCAAGGGGATTTACAACCTCTAACTGATTCTAGCATACTGTAAGATAACACCATCTTATTCCATGTAATTCAAGGCTAAGTTCATTATAGATTCCATTATTTCAATAGTAACAATTTCCAATTGTATGCCTATTTAAAATCAATAAGTAAATCCCTAATCTATGTAGCTAAAATAGTATACAAATATCAAGTATAAACATAATGCATTATAATCATGCTACCTCTCATGTGGTAAATAGATCCCAATATGAATACGTACTAAAGAGTAAATACATATGGTTGGTTATATGAGAAACATACAACCATCATTAAGAACGTCTCCTAGTCAACATAATATCCAATAATTTACATATAATTTACAACATAACATGAGTAATAAGCCATAATCCCATGGTCCAACATCATATATCAAAAGGAATTAACAAGGGAAACTACGATGTGTAATCAAATTGCAACAATGAAGCAGATGAATGTTACCAAGAAGACACCCCTCAAAACCAGCCCTATGATCCCAACCATTGGTGGCCCTCCCCACTCCAACCATCATTTTGGTGGAAGGTTTTAGGAACTAGGTACTTGGATGAGGTAATAAATGTACTTACAATATTGATCCACTGGTATAGACTTACAAAACTACCAACAAGGATGATATAAATAGTGTATAAACAAGAAGCCATAACACTCAACCAAACCATGGGCCTGAGTAAATTCCAAGGCATATATTGGGTTTTATATGGGATGATTTATATCATAAATTAGTTTCCAATATAATCCATTCAAAAGACTAGGATATTTTACCTAGGTTCAATGCTCAGCTCAAGAGGCTTACACGAGCATAAAATATATAACATAAAGGAACCAACTCCCAATAACCACATATCTCAAAAAATCCAAAAATAAGAATGCATAATGTTCATAAACATAAGTTAATACGGGACCGTGGTCTTTCGGTAAATGTTCTTTGACAATCAAAAAATGGGAGCCCAATATGGACCTATCTGATTCTTTTTTCTTAACCACTCCCATTTGGGTAAGACTTCCTGGACTCCCTTTAGAGTTCTGGCATGAGGAAATATTTAAAGGTATTGCCAGTTCTTTTGGTGAACTTGTGGCAGTGGATAAAGCTACGGCTTCTAGATCCAAACTTCTAAGTGCCAGAATTTATGTCAAAGTGGCAGATTTGAATCACATCCCTAAAAAAGTGGAAATAATATCTAAACTGGGCAAAAAAACTCAAGGGATTCTCTTTGAAGATTTGCCTAATTCTTGCTATGCTTGTAATAAACAGGGGCACTTCGTTAAAAACTGTCCGTTTAAAAGCAAAAATCTTCAGAGAGGTGTATTGGAAGGGAGAAAAATTTAGTATAAGGAAGAATGGAAACTAAAGGAAGATCATAGACAAGAACAAAAGAATAGTGCAGATCCTAAAGATTTAGATGAAGAGGCGGATTTAGAGCCTTCTTGTGAAGAACCCCAAGAGCCAAAAACTGAGGCGTATAAGGATTTTTCTGTTGAGAATGAAAATTCAAAAATAGAAGGAGATGGACAGCAAACAAATATCATTAATCCTGAACAAAGAATAGAAGAATTGATGGATTCATCAAGACAAATCATTTGCAAACAAAGGATAGAAGAGCGAAGGGGAGATGTTGATGACAAAAGTGTATTAGAAGAAGGAGAAATCTTGGCTGAAGATGTAAACAATTCAGAAGAGGGACATGCTCTCCTCTCTTAGTCTAGGGAGGCTGATATTGTTATCCCTTTGGAGGAGCTTCAGGAGAACCAAAGAAAAAGGGATGGAAAAAACACAAATACCAAGGGAGTAGAAATAAGAAGCAGTAAAAAAGACCAAAAAACTAAGGTGAAACTACTTGTTATTGCTAGGGATACACTCAAAAAAAGAGATGAACAGCATTGTAAGATGAAACCAGATATTGGCTCTCCTGACAAACCCAGAAGAATACCCATAAGGAAAATTAGAGAGCTAGAAAGTTTGCAGAATATTGTTGATGGAAAACAGGCAACTATTTTGGATTTTACCCCTAAAAATAGATAACTAGAGCATCTTGCAGGATTTTAGGGGGTTGTTTGTTTAATGGTTTTATGAGGTTATCTTTGTATAACCTGTTTCTGTTGCTACTTTTTAGTAGGTTTAAGGATGGATTTTTCTAGAGCATGGTAATGCTTTAACCTTTTTGTTCTTGTTAAAGGGTTTTGGGGCCCCTTCAAAACCTGTTTTTACCTTAATCTAAAACATAAGTTAATATGGTTGTGATTTAACATGGAGAGGTACATATAATGTTAAATCCTTTAGGATTTTTGACAAATCTACAACCCAAATGGAAAAATGATCTTTTTCAATTAAAAAAAAATGACCCAAATGGTCTAGGACTAGTAATTTAATAGTGCATTTAGGAGTTTCTAATAACCACCCCCAACCTATAAATATCATGATAAACTCAATTATTTTAAACATTTAAGATCGAGTAATTTTTAATTTAAAAAAATTAGAATTATACTAACTAATATATATATATATATATATATATATATATATATATATATATATCTGTGTGTGTGCATGTTAAAATATTTATAAAAAAGATAAAGTATAGGTTGATTTCCACAGTGGAGTACATGGAACCCATGATAGAATTTAGACCCAATGGATTAAATAAATTTAAATCAATGTTTTCTCTTTCATTTTAAGCATGAATCATCTTAAGGAATATACAACCAGTAGAATAGAGTAAGGTATGATAACCCACATCATAACACCTAAGGTACATTATAAAGGATAATTTAACTAAATGAATCCTTCTATTCAAAGTGCCAAAAAATTAATAATAAATCTATCATGATTGCATCAAAAACAAACACCTAGCCAATATATGACCCATGACAGACTATAAAAGGAGGAAATGGAGTGATCCCCCATTCACATCCAACTAATAAAACAATAGTGAAATCAAAATTAAGGGTCATGGCATTTCCGTATAGAATAAAAATTCATCATTTGATAAAACATGGTATAATCATCATGTAGAGTTTCAATCCCAATTGATATTTTATTCCAAGAGGAAATCAGTTTAATAGTCATCAATTATAACCATCTATTGACTTACCAAGTCTACGTAGCTCGCATACCTATTTTTCTTTGTTTTCCTCTCTTCTTATTAGAGTCTCCCTATTTCTCTATTGCTTTCTCCATTCTTTATTTTATTTCACCCATGCCTTTTCTTCTCCCCTATCAGCTATGTTATTAACTTCCTTTCATTGCACATCCTCCCTCACCTTCATACCCTACATTCCTCTTTTCTCTATCCACATTCTTTCTTCTTTCTCCTCTATCTCACCTCCTTGTCTTACACTACCTCCTCTCTACCATACCCATTGCCCTTAATTCCTTCTATCATCCTCCTTTTCCATATGATACCTTCCTTCCATGTTGTCCTAATGCTATTTGTCCATACTCCACCCTATTCCTCCGATCCTATCACCATGTCCTTCCTTCTAACTAAACATAATGGTGTATATCCCCTAGTCATATCCAAAATAAATTCTCTCTCTCTCTCTCTCTCTCTCTCTCTCTCTCTCTCTCTCTCTCTCTCTCTCTCTCTCTCTCTCTCTCTCTCTCTCTCTCTCTCTCTCTCTCTCTCTCTCTCTTTGTGTGTGTGTGTGTGTGTGTGTGTAATACATATACATAAAAAATTATATATATATATATATATGATATAAAACTAAGGATATATAAATGTGTGTGTGTGTGTGTCTATATATATAATATTATATATTAGAGAATAATAATAAGCCTAAAAAATAAATAATAAATATTAAATTCATTTTTCCCTAACTCATTTCTCTTCTTCCATACGATTCAATGATCCTCTGATTGGCATATGTATCAAGTCAACACAAATAAAATAAAATAATATAAAATTTAAAATCCTTTCCCCTCAAGCTTGGTGTGCCTTCCTAGACAAGAGAATAACAAAGAATAAAATAGTAATATTAAGCAACAATAAAAAATCATAGAATAATTAAATAATAATAAACTTGGTTTTTCAAAGGTACAAAATTCATAATCAAATACATATGTAATAAAAACATTAAAATAATAAAATAATAACTATTAATAGTAAAACCATAAAATGATAAAATAAGTAACCCAATAACTTTGTAGGTAATTGTTAATTAATAGAAACATAAATAGGTAGTAAAATAGTAATAAATAAAGTCATGAATACATTAATTAATGAAATCAATAAAGTTATTAAAAGGATAATAATAATATTTATTAATGTAATTATAATAGTAATCACATCCAAAATTTCCACCCAAGATATTGATACAAGCTATTAATAAGTATGATTGTAGATAGAAATTAATAAAAATCACAAAATAATGATTATCAAAATCATTATGTTAATCAAATCCTAATGTGGTCAAACTCCCAATAAAGGTTACTAAAGATGTTCTCCAAGGTCAAGAGACCTGTATGGGTCTAGACAAACCCAAACCAACCTGATGAAAGATAACTACTTAATGACTCACAAGTAAGTGTCTACAATACCTGACAATGACAACCAAACACAAAGGTGTAACCTATAACATACAAGTAATGGATGAGGGAAACCACACACACACACGAAAGAGGAAAGACAAAAAAGGATGAAAATAAATAACATAATAGAATATAAATGATGGTGGCTCAATATCACATAGTACATGCTATACCTATTGAAGTGACATTCTTACTGCTCAATTGCCTATGAATATACCTAACATGTACAAACCCAATGTTGAGCCTAGATCATGGCCTAATGATTTCATCCACCAAATAAGACATCAATAGTACCTAAATTAGGTCAATATGAATATAAAACACAATGAATTTATAATGAAAAATAAATAAGTATAAACATTATAGCTGAAAAGGGGTAAGAGTTAGTCATGATAACCATGAACCCACATATATCCTATAAAACATATTTAGTATATGTAGAAATGATCAATATCAATATAGATAAATGAGAGTTAAATCAATATCATGTAATAAAGTAAATATGGTAAAGCAACATGTACATAAATACGATAAAATGAATCTAGTGTAAGTAGTATGCATATCAGGATATGCTAAATCTAATGTAAGCATCTATGGTAACATGACATATCACATTAGTTATCTAAGATACATGTGTCACAATCATCTAAAAATAAAATCCACATCAAACATAAATAGTCAAAGTGCTAGAAAAAATATTTTAAAGTAAACTACATTCCAGTATTTGTAATGGGCCTTAGGGTCGATTCATGATAATTTCCTGGGAGAACTACAATTGGCCTAAAGTTTTTATTAGATATCACATCCATGGAACTATGTAGGTAGCATCCACTTTTTTAGTGCATCAAGAGATAGCTTGACCACCACTTTCCTTTTATTCTCTTCCCCCATTTTATTTGTTTTTTTAGCTATCTCTTATCATCTAGGAGCAATGTTCATCATATTTTTTGTGTCATGTTATTTGTTCTAAAATTATGATCAACCATTATTTTTTTTTCCTTTTATTTATCTTTGTTTTCTTTTACTTTCTTGGTATTTTGTTTGTTTATTTGTTTGTTTTATTGTTTGATTAATTATTTGTTTTTTTCCTTGTTTTGCCTTGATTCAATCTATGTGCATTGATTGGGTGATTCCTTTCTCATTATTCTTGAATGCATCCATCATATGTCAACATTTTCATCATGTTTTTATCATCAGTGCATTATTTTCCATTAAGTATTGGATCATGTGTCAATATTTATGCATATTTTGTCTAAGTTATGGTGTTTTATATCACAATGCCTACCATCACATGCTAGGCAAGAATAAGCTCCAGGAGTCTACACAAGAATGAGGAAATGATATATCTCCTTAGAACTAACATAATTCCTGATCTAATCCAATTCATATCCTACATAGAGTAATGAAACAATGAAATTGTTTCCCTCCTTTCTAGTTTAGATGAGCATCTCCCTACTAGTAAGTTGCCCAAATTCATCTTTCTCCTTTGTACTAATTTGTGATCATATTTTCCATAATCAGGGTACAATTCTTATAACCACCTTTGGATAAATCATTGTATACCATCCCACTTGCATTACCAATGATTTTAACCATATATGGTCAAATCATTACATTTCCATCCATTTAAAGGTTGATGATTATAACCACCTTTGGGAAAATCATTGTCTTTATTCTACCTAATTAGGACATGTTTTCATTGTGATAATGATTATAACCACATTTGGGTAAACCATTATTTGTATGCACCCAATTGGGGCATGTTTTTATCCTACCAATGATTCTAACTACCTATGGGTAAATCATTATTTTGTTATCCTAATTTTTTTTCAATTATTATAACCACCTTTGGGAAATTCATTACCTTTTGGTCCCACCTATGCCAATGATTATAACTGCCTATGGGCAAATAATCTTATTTTTCTACCCAATTGGGGAAACTTCATATATCTTGAAAGAATAAAATGGCTAATCATAATTAATTAATAAGATAAATGAAATTAAATACCTAGTTAAATTATCCATGTGTAATTAGTTAATAAATTAAAAAATATGAAATATCCTAACTTTTTGTGATTAGCTTTTGTGAGTTGTCAATCCCTTTGGAAATATCCTAAAATATGTCATTTTGGAGACCCATGCCTATTCATTTCAAATCATTATTACTTGAAAACTATTAACTCTTTTGGGGTTAGTCTTGAATCACTTAGGTTAGGTTTGAACCCATTCCAAGCCTTAACTCCACTTGACTCATGTTGGGTTGGAGTTAGATCCATTTGTATAAATATAAGCCATTTTACATTGAATAAAAAAGATGCTTAAGAATTGTAGAGTTATAATTCAGGTTTTGTTGCATGAGATTAATATCAATAATATTATAATTCCCAAATATTGAGCCAAGCTACATCAAGTCATATCAAGCCACAATGGTGCCAAGGAGAGAAGGAACCAACAAACCTCATTTTCTAAAGACTCTTTGATGCAAAAGTTGAGTAAGCCACACAAAAAAGAATTTGGATCTCCCAAAGATGGTAAAGGATTTATTGTCTTTTGAATTTTATTTGTTCTTTGATTTGTCTTTTGTTACTAAGCTCTCCCCAAGTTTTAGGCTAATAGTGTAAGTTTTAGTGTGTTTTTATTTTATTTTTTGTTACTTGAACTAACACTATACTAACCTCCCTTCTTGTATTCCTATGATAACAACATATATTTCAACACAAATCCATCCTTGGAATAAATATTCAAGATATAGTTTATAGATCTCCTTGTCTAGGTAGAATTATGAAAAAACATAATATTCTTATCCCCCTCTTTAAGCCACATTTTTATTGACTTTTATTTCCAATATACTTATTCTCTTAAGTTTAGCTCAAATATTTTAGCCATAAGGTATTTATTTGTTTTATAAAATTTTGCATCCATACCAAGAATGATAATAATTTTAATAATGATTTCTAGTTCGGATTCCACTTTGTCAATTTCTTTGAAAATATTTTTGAAACTCACAAGATTTCAAGATTTTAAGTAGGCATTAATATGAATGAGATTTTTTCATTATAAAAATCTTAGTACCTTCCAAAGGAGGAGACTTGTTTCACCAATATTTAACTAATTCAATAAGTGGAGGATCCTTAAGCCACATGAGCTTGAATTTGAAAGGGCAAAGGGGAGGGACCTTACCTTAAGTAACCTAAAATTCAATTGGGGCATGATCAAAGCCATAAATGGGAAAGATATTACTATCAAGGATCCAATAATTATTTATACCAGTCTGAGGAAATTAGAAAATGATCCAATCATTTTATAATTTTATAAAAGCCTTACCACCAATTAGTCTAGGAAAAAAACCATTTTTTTGAACCAAGTCTATAAGCTCAACTGATTCCACAAATATAGAAAAATATTTATGAGACTTAATGTGTCATAATTGACCCCTCTCTTCTCCATGTTATTTAGAGTTACATTAAAATCTTCCTAGAACATAAGTTTCATTTTTTAGAATATCAAGTTGCCCTAAAATATCCTTCCAATAGATGGATTTGAGGGCAACCAAATTAGGACCATACACATTAAAAATGAAGAAGGTGAGGTTAGAGGAAAAATTTGAGACTTTATAAAGATTCCAATTGGTTATATAACCACAATTTTATACATAAAACTTATGTGGATCCCAAATTATTGCCAACCCATTAGAGGATTTAATGGATTATACAAAAAAGACCTTCTTCCTATTCCAACTTGTGCTCATAAGAGCATTTGCCTAGCTATATTCAATTTTATTTATTACAAAAAAGGTTAAAACTTAGTTTAAACAATTGGTGTCTTACTAAATGCCTCTTTTTAGGGGCATTTAGGTCCTAAAATTCCATGATAAAATATTTCTTTCTTAGTTGGAGAGCCAACTTTCCCACTTTTCATAAATAAAGACTGCTCAATAGTAGATTATTTACCTTTGGAAACTTCCTTCATAGTGATGACTTTGATTGACTTGATTCATATTTTAGTACTAGAACCAAAATTTGGATAAGAAATCAAACAATTCATTTCTGAGATGATAAGGGATTATTTGGAATTTATTTCCTCTTCATCACTCATGTCTCCGACAATTGGGTAGAGATGAAGATATCTAGACCATCCTAAATCTTCAACTTGATATTTCAAATCATCCTTCATATGATCCTCCTTTGGCCCCTTATTTGACTCATAAGGATCAATAGTTGTCTTACCTTTAATGTTCTTATATAAACACTCATGAGGTTTATCAGATTCAAAGGAGATAAACTAAATTTCATTATGAAGGGTATTAGGTGACATATTTTCTCTTGATTTCAACTTTTCTTTCATGTTTTGAGTGGCTTCCACATTCATAATCAACAATCAAGACTTATCTTTCCTAAAGTTTATAGAATATTCTCCCTAGTGCTTGCTCTCCCAATGCATTGCCTTACTATTAGGTCCTACCTTAGTAATCTAGGATATTTTTCCTTTAGCCAAGGGTTTTTTTCTTTTCCCCCATGCATTGGATGTAATTGTGCCCCACTTTTTGACATTTGAAACAACAAAAGGGTATTTTTATACATCAATGGGTTGTTCCCAACACCCTACCAAAGACTATCAAAGGATACTCTTAGGAATTTTCACTTCAATGTCCAATATCACACAAATTCTAAAATATGAAGCTAGGACACCATATATAGTTACTAGATCAACTCTCACAAAAACCCCAATTAACCCACCAATTTGAGAAAGATATTTTCCCTAATAATATTCAATTGGTAACCCATACAGATAAATACAAACTGGAAAGATAGCCTTATTAGTTATGAAGGGGTTAAAATTATTGCACCAAGGTTGGAGCCAAAGCCGAACATCTTCCATCATCCATGGTCCTCCATTCAAAATTTATTATTTATTTTAACCTGAAGAGCACACAATAGAGAAAAAATATCTTGGGAAGAAATTTAGAGTCATGTTTAATCCCTAATGCTTCACCACCCATAGTTCAACTACTCCAATGGCTAGTCATTTACCAATAAGCCTACATATCAGGTCCTTCTCCTTCAGTTCCATGATGTTAGCTAAAATACATACATTTCTAAAGATGACTGTCATAAAATCCCTTATAGTTATACTAATGTTGCATGCTAAATTTGAATTTTGATTTGAAGGGATCTCATTAACAATTTCATATCCATCAGTGGTATTTGGTAAATACCTACACCAATGAAGTTTAATTCCTAAAGAATTTTTTTTTCCCCAAGGCCACTCCCAAGTACCCAATTACCCTAGACTAAGTGCCTTTATATGGCTCCTGATCACTCTATAACCATGCAAGATCATCCTCCCTCTACCTTGTTGTTTTGATGTAATATTATAAGTCATACTTTACCCACATACTAATATGAACTTATTTGAGTATTACACTTCCTGCATGATTTTTTTCTTAACCATCTTCTCCTATGTTGTTTCCACTGATGTCATTATTATTAACATTCACATTAACATCATTGTTGACAATATTTTTTTCATTTTATTTATTGCCCATATGTTTGTTGACATTACCACTATAGGCACCATTTTCAAAATTACCTATTTTGTCTCATGCCCTCACCATCATAGTAAACACCAATTGACATATAAGATGTATTAATCCAATGGGATCCACTTAGTGAATGGAGTGCTACATGGGAATATTATAGTCTTTTCATATATAATTATCATCATATGATTAAGTACTTACTAGGACTCCTATCCATGTGGGAGAAGATGTAGTGACCCATTTTTAGAACTCATTTTAAAATTGTTATTTAATAAGACCTTGGACTTTACATTAATATATTATGTTATTATGATCATATTTTAGCTTGATTAGATTTTTTTTGACTTAACTCATTATGATGTCATGATGATATGACTATGATATATTTTTGGATTAATTTTAGATGGCATTTTAGTTGATTACTCAGTTATGTTTACTTGGATATTTGTTGGACATATATTATTGATATCATCTTTGGTGTTTCCAATATTTTTATGAGCTAAGATTTTTTAGGAATCTAGCTAATGGGATTGTGAAAATGGTTATTGGTATAGTCTAAATATTAATTGCAAAGCAATTAGTTTCGAAACATCCTCAATGTTTGTTTCAATTGTTGTTATTACTTATCTTGGCCATTATCTAATTTCTATGACAATGCTTTTTTTTCCAATTTTTATGACTTAATTAATTTTTTTTATTCATTTGAAGAACATAACCAAATTTTCATTATCAAACTTACCAAAGGAGAACCTAAATATATTATAGAACTATTGAAATAATTTGTCTTCATGTTTCAAATATTTATTTTGGCAAGAAGGATAATTAGACATGTTATTTATTCTCTTATATTTTGTTAAATATTGGTTTTAGATTTTAGTTGCTTGTGATTTAATATAATTTTGTTATGATCTTTTGGTCTTGATTAAATTCTTTTTGGAGGATTATATTTAATGAAATCTTGAGCAAGAATGGTCACCTATACTCTAAGCTATTAAATAATACCTTATTTAAAGTGTTCTTAATTTTATTATTTTTAGGTTATGGTTTAAAGGTATTTAATTTTTTTGAATACCATTATTTATATCCATGAAGTCATTGGTCCCTTCATGACCTAGGCAAGTGACTTGTGCATGGGAGTCATTTGTTTTGATCTTATTTATGTTTCAGTCATGCCATTTGATGGCATTAGTCATTGAAATAATTTGGCATAATGAAAAATCATTACTTATGGTTTGGATACTTGGTTTATGTTATTTTTGTAATAATCACCAAAATTATAGTTTTCCATTTTTAATTTAACTATGTACTTAGTGAAACCCTACTTGTTGTCATAACACCTAGGAGACTGTCTACCTTATTTGGTGTAAATTGAAGTCACCTAGACTATTAAGTTAGTTAAGGAAATTCATTTAGTCTATATTTATATCTAAAATTTTGAGTAATGTTGGAACATGGAGTTAAGGATCCATTTCACCATGAATCAAGTGGAGAGTGGAAATCATTAGTCATCTTTCATGGGAAGGAGTATGAAAAACTATATGGTGTTTAGAAACAAAATACAAAGTTGGTTTTGGGGTCTTTATTATGTAAATACTAAGGTAAAATAGTCTACATTACAAAGAAAAATTAAGTAATGTTTTTGGCTTGGTTGTGTGATTTTTCTTGAAAAATAGCACTAAGAAGAATATGACTATTTTAACCAAGACATTTTGATGAGGCTTCAACATTTTGGGTATGCATATTTTTTTCTTCACAGTTCTAGAGTTATATTCTTTTATGGGTTTTGCTTTAACGGTTATGTGAAGTTGTCTATTTGGATTCTATATTATTTTTTTAAAAACATACAATGGGTAAATACCATTATTTATCTCATTTAAAACACTATTATGTTATGGTTGTGTTTTGACTGTGAATAGTAAGGTATGACATGGGTTTTGATATTTTACATGTTTATAAATGGGTATCCATTGTTTTTTGTCTATTTACTATTGTATTTATTTGGTTATATATATATGTGTGTGTGTGTGTGTGTGTGTGTGTGTGTGTGTGTGTGTGTGTGTGTGTGTGTGTGTGTGTGTGTGTGTGTGTGTGTGTGTGTGTGTGTTTACATTATTGTTCATGCATATTGAAATGTTAATGTTCAATAATTTTGAAATTATTAGGTTACACTAGGAGTGACTTTTGACTTCTTCCATGGTTGACTATGTTTATTATAAATCTATAAATGCATTTATTTTATAAGTATCTTTGGTTATTTAAATAGATCAATTTCAGCTATGAAATTTATATTTACTTGGAAAGGTTATTGTTTAATGGTTTGAGTATCAATCAAAAATGTATTGGTCAAATTATTGAGTACTCTACAATTATGAAAGGATGTTTTGGTTATCATCTCCATGTTTTTATGACATGTTATTTTTCATTTTGATTGTAATGTGATTGAATAATCATGAATTGAATGAATTGAATGTGTAATATAATTTCCTTTGTCAAGTGGTTATAGGTTAATGTTGCAATTCATACACTAATATTGGTGACCGAGTTAGTTTTTTATCTCATAAATAATAGATTCTTGAGTGTTAATAAGTGTAAATTTAAGTTTTGTTTGTGTTTAAATCTATGTGTAGTATGGTTTAAATTAGAAGTAATTGTGTTATTGTAAGCTATGGTTGGATTCTCTATGTCATGGGGTTTGAACAATATTTAGAAGTTATCATATAAGTAAGGAGATATTTGGATTATTTAATCATTAATTTGAGATAAAATGCCTTGAATGTTAGAAAAATTTATCCTATATAAACTTGGTGTTATGATTTTTGAATACTAATGGTAATGGGTATATACCATTTTGATATAGTATGTAATTGATTTCTATGAACTGAATCATTGATTGTATTGATGGAAAAATAATTCCATTAGAGTTGTGATTCATTAATGGAATTGAGAAATACATTCAGCTAATTGGAGAGTGTTTTTTTTTTTTTGAAATTTTTATTTATGAATGAAGTGATAAGTAAAAATTATATCTTTTAGTTATTTTTATCAAATAGGTAACTTCAGTATTTGATATGAACTAATCTTGGTTCTAGGATTTTAATTATTTGAAATCACATATTCATAAAGTTTATCAAGAAAGGAAAATTTAAAGAGATGAAAAGTTTATTATAAATATGTTGTTATAAATAAGTAAATTTATTGTGAAGTATGTTTGGAAATCTAAAATAATTAGATCATAATTTGTAATTATCTCATTATGGGAAATATTTAGGTTACTCTCATATTTATTTGATAATTAACTTGTTTCATTTTTCCATGATGGCTGCTTCATTTCTTATGACACTTGAGTTGCATTAAAATAATTGATAATGGTTTTTATACGTTTGAAATATTAAACATGGTTATTGGGTAAAAATTTATCCTTTATTGGAATTACATCATACGTCACCATTTAGGGGCATTAATACATTATGTATTTTGTTTAATATAATTTTAAAAATGATGAATATCATGTCAATCGAATCACAATGTTGTACTTGTGTTGTTTAATAAAGAATAGAAAAATTAGTTGAGTAGTAAATTTGAGTTTTTGGACTCCATGATCATTGAACCTAGAATGTATGTGCTAATAACATAATACATTTGTAGAGAGAGTCTTTGTTTATGTTTTAATATTTTATGTTATTTATAATGCATTAACAAGAACCTATTTAATTGGCACTAAATTAAATGGCTGGTTCCAAATGTATAACTATGGTGGTACCCTAATGAAATTAATCTTATAAATCCAAATTATAAATTATATGTATATAATAATTATTTCTAATATTTATCAATACAAATTATGCCATATATGTGGAACTTGTATAGAAGAAGGTACGAACCTAGTGTAGAATGTAATCAATTTGAATTAGTAGTATCACATGGAGGATATTACTAACATCATTTGATTTTGATTTTTTTATTATTACACCAATGAAATATTATTTAATTCTATTATGAATATGTATGATGAATTTAAGTGAACAAAATGAATATCATTTTTAGTGGGTTACATCACTTAAGTTATATGTCTATATTGTGTTGTGATATTGAGGACAACATTAGACTAAATATAAGTTTAGTTATGTTTTTGTAATGAATACATGTTAAATATATTTTATTAATGAAGTGAGATTCTTAGTATATTATTATTTTCTTAGCTTCATGGAATTTATTTAATCATGTTGTTAATAAGGAGGGGTTCTTTAGTTTTGAGAACATTCCCTTAAGTCTAGAGTTGGATGTACATTACTTTTATGTATAATAAGAACACTTTATGAGTGAGTCTTATTTATTCTGTCTTAAGTGTAAGACTACTTTCACACAAATATATTAATATTGGAATTTATATGAGTATATGAGTACACTTGTAAATCCCAATGTAATGAAATTACTTCAACAATAAAGTAGAATAGTAGAAGTAGATCCAAATATGATTGAAATATATCCAAATATATGATAATAGATAATCCACTTCAAGGGGTCAACCTCCACAAGCTTAAATAAGAGAAAAATTCACAATATGATCATAAACAATTACCCACTACCTCCTATATATAGTCTATCTAGGCTATGGTTACTCCATAGGCCAACCTACTAACCAAATGAATGCATAGAGAAATGTGAAATAACATCAAAGAGGGATAAGTAAGCCACAAGTCAGTTATTCCTATCCTCATACATGTGATAGGTTAGGGCCATAGCATGCCCTTCCCCTTCAAACCAATGCCATCCTCAATGTTGAACAACTCTGGATTTTGTTGCAAAAAATCTTCACCTTCCCAAGTTGCATCTTCACTGCTCAGGTTCTTCCACTTGATCAGATATTCCTTAATCTCTCTAGTTCTCAACCTCTTAGTATGTGTTTGGAGGATCTTCTCTAGTTCCAAAATGACTCATCCTTCTTCATCTAGTTCTGGGAGTTCTATTTGGGCTGAAACTATCTGTCCAATGACCTTCAAACATGAAACATGAAATACTGGGTGTATGCGAGATGAATGAGGTAACTCGAGCTTATAAGCCACACTTCTAATTATCTACAGAACCTGATAAGGGCCATAATACTTAGGAGCAAGTTTGTTGCCCTTTTTATATTGCTTCAAGGACATCTACTTATAAGGCTACAAATGTAAAAATACCAGTCACCCACCTCAAAATTTTGTTCACTATGATGTTGATCTGCTTGTTGCTTCATCCTATTTTGTGTCAAGGCCAAATTCTGTCTCAAACTAGCCAAAACCTCTTATTGATTTTGAATTTGCTCCTCCACATTTCAAACCTTGGTTTCCACCTTTAATGAAGAAGTGATGGAAGGTGGATGGTAACCATATAGTGATAAAAATGGAGACATTTTAGAAGAGGTATGGAAAGATGTGTTATACCACCATTCTGCAATTGGTAGCCATTTAACCCAATGTTCCTATTTATCTGATACAAAACAACAGAGATACCCCTCTAAACATTTGTTAACCACTTCTATTTTTCCATCAAATTGGGGGTGGTAAGATGACTTATGAGCTAGCTAAGTACCCAAATAGGAAAATAGTTCAATCCAAAAATTACTAGTGCAAATAGGATCATGATCACTTACACTTATTTTTGGGGTTCCATGTAATTTTAGAACTGCATCCAAAAAAATAGATGTTACTATACTTATTGAAAATGGGTGTGAGAGAGCACAAAAATGGGAATATTTTGAAAGCCTATCTATAATGACCAAGATAACATTATTACCTTCAGAATAAGGCAACCCTATGATGAAATCCATGGAAACCTCCTCCCACCTTTGACTAGGAATTAATAATGGTTGTAACAGACTAGGGGTCTTAACTATCTCACCTTTATTCTATTGGAATATCAAGCATTATGCCACAAAATTTTTTACATATCCCTTGATTCCTTCCAAAAATAATTCTTTCTTAATTATGTGATATGTTTTCAAGAACACTGAGTGTCCCCCAATTGGAGATGCATGAAAATCTACAAGAATTTTATGCTTAAGCTCTAAATTTTTGCACAAGTATAACCTACCCTTATACCATAAGACATTACCTTTACATTCAAAATTTTTAGAGGCTAAAGTACCTTGTTAGATATTTTGAATCAAAATATGTGTATCCTTGTCTTTCTTCCATTCTAATATCGCTTCATCCACCCAATCTACTTGTAATATGGATATTACATAAAGTAATTCCTCTATGGATGTATCTCATCTGGATAGTACATCTGCTACTGCATTATCTTTACTTTTATTATATATGATTTCAAAATCATAACCCAACATTTTGGTTACCCACTTTTGTTGTTCCTCAGTTGATAATCTTTGCTCCAAAAAGTATTTGAGACTATCATGATTAGTTTTCACCTTAAAGTGCCTACCCATCAGATAGGGCCTCCATTATTTAACTGCATGAAGAATAACCATCATTTATTTCTCATAAACAATTTTTTTTAGATTCTTACCTTTGAATTGATGACTCTCAAATGCAATGGGTCTTCCTTCCTGCATTAGTACCACTCCCAACCTAGATCTAGAAGCATCACATTCAACAGTGAATGTCTTTGAGAAGTCTAGAGTAGCCAAAACTGGAGTGGTGCACATAGCTACTTTTAGTTTCTCAAATGATTTGGTGATGACATCATTCCAATGGAAGGCATCCTTATTTAGCAATGTAGTGAGTGGAGCTGCTATGCTATCATAACCTTTCACAAATATTTGGTAGTAACCTGTTAGTCCTAGGAACCCTCTGAGGTTTTTGAGAGTTTTTGGCATGGGCCATTCCATCATAGCTTTATCTTCTAGGGATTAACTTTGACACCTTCATGGGAAATAATGTGACCTAGGTACTCTACCTCTTGTACTCCAAAATCACATTTGGATGGCTTTGCATAAAGCTGATGCTTCTCCAAAACTATCAACACTTGTTTCACATGTTGCAGATGTGCTTCCCATGTTTGAATATAAATCAATATGTCATCAAATAAAACCAACACAAACTTCCTTAGAAAAGGCCTAAAAATAGTGTTCATTAAGCTCTGAAAACTAGATGGTGCATTTGTAAGACCAAAGGGCATTACCAAAAACTCTTAATGGCCCTCATGCATTCTAAAAGTAGTTTTATAAACATCTTCATCCTTGATTCTAATTTGATGGTACCCTGAGTGAAGGTCTAATTTTGTGAAATAATTAGCACCATGCAACTCATCAATTATGTGAATAGGAAACTTATCTTTGATAGTGTACTTGTTGAGTTCCCTATAATCTGGGCACATCCTCCTTGTGTCATCCTTCTTTTTTACCATGACCACTGGTGATGAATATGCACTTTGGCTATGCCTGATGATCCCTGCCTCCAACATCTCATGGACCATTTTTTTGATTTCACTCTTTTGTGCATATGGATATCTATATGGTATGATATTTGGTGGTTGACTCCCTAGAATTAGTTGAATGTCATGATCATGTTCTCTTTTTGGTGGTATTCCTTTTGGCATGGCCCCAAAAATAGATGGGTGGTCGTCAAGAATTGTTTGTATATTAAGATGTGTAGATGATTGTGTGGGTTGAAATTCTATGGAACATAATCATGCAATAATTCCCTCTGCCCCCTTTTTTAGTATCTTGGTCATCTGATGTGAACTAACCAATTATGGAGATTTTGCTTGTAATCTACGTAGTTCAATTTTCCTACCTTCAGAATGAAAGTGCATGAATAGTTCTTGGAAGTTCATATCAATGGTACCCAAGGTTGTGAGCCATTGGAATCCTAAAATAATGTCTGTGTTACCCATGGGAATAGCAAACATAGGAGAATCAAGATTTTACTCACCCATAGCAAGCTTAATACTATGGCATTTGCTTGAAAAATTAATTGTGCCACCATTTGCAATCATGACTTGAAATTTTGGTGCTAGGTAGATGAAACAGTTCAATCAAGTGTTCAACTTATGGTTGATGAAGTTATGTGTGCTTCTTGAATCAATTAACACTATCACCTTCTATTTCTTGAGGAAACCCACCACCTTAAGAGTTTATGGAGTGTTAATACCTAAAAGTGTATGATAAGAGATTGTAGGTTGGGAATTTTTTGGTACCTCCTCTATCTCTTCCTCATCATCATTGGATGCATCATTTTATTCTTCATCTTCATTAGATCCCTCAATGTAGAATAACTTCTTCTCAACACATCTATGTCCTGTACTCCACTTGTTGTCACAACTAAAACATAATCCTTTTGCATGCTTCTCTGCAATTTATTATGGGGTCAATCTGGTAGGTGGTGGAAATGTTGGTGTCGACATGATATGATCTTTAAATTGAGTGAATGGCTGCTTCTTGTTGGCTATGAATTTTTCCTCAGCTCTACGTGCCATGATAATAGAATCAAAAATATTAAGTGGATTAAACATGCGTACCTCATATTGAATATGATCCTTGAGTCCACCCAAAAATAGGTTATTTAAGTTCTCAAAAATTGTCTCCACATGTAAGGATAGGTTCTAAAAATGATGACTATAATCCTTGTCAGAGGTAGTCTATCACAATTTTGCTAGTTGGCTGAAGTAATTCTCTGTCACACTATTGCCATAGTGTAATTGTAGCTCCTCTGTAAAAATTGACCAAGTGACATTGAGAGTCATCTTTTTATTTTGAGCACACAACCATCGATACAAAATTAATTGATTAGGTCCAAGATATAAAGATGCCATGGTAACCTTCTATCTATTTGGGATCTGATGTAGATCAAAAAAAAATCTCCATTTTGTTGATTTAATTGAGTGGATCTTTTCCATCAAATTTACGCATATCCACCTTTGGTAACAGGTTCTTCTATGACACTATAGTTAGATTTGAAGTAGATTGGTTGGGAGAACTGCCCTAGTGGGGTTGTGTAATAATGTTAGCTATATGATTTGATTGATTATTTTTCAAAGTTGTTATGATACCTACCAAACTATCTTGTATGGATTTCATATTAGATTGTATGCCTTACACCTCACTCTGAATGCCTTGCACACTATAGTCAAGATGGCTCACTTTATGATCTATGTCAGAGAACCCTAATAAAAAGGGTTGAGTACATTCCCCTTCTAACTCCATCTCTTCCTTGTTAGGATTTTCACCTAGAGTTTCAATACCCTTTCCTTGGCCCCAAGTTTGTGGAACTACCATAAAAGGGCTTTATGATGTCGACCTTGATTGGCACTTTTGACCCCAATTTGACCAAGTGATTTTGGACTTATGTCAGCCTCAAATTAAAACATACAAAGAATATACTGTAGCCAAATTTTTCTTATCTTTCCAAAAATGTAAATAACTCAAAAAAATTCTTTGAATTATGCACTATAGAGCAATTTTATGAAAACCCCTAAAATGGAGATAAATTTTTTAAAACAAATCCAATGAGATGAAATTTTAATGGAATCTTAATTTAATTATTTTTCACCTCCAGTAAAAAAATTACAGAGAAATTTGCAACCATTTTTTAGATATAGCCAAATTTTAAAAAATAGGGTTTCGCCCACAAGATTGCCCAATCACAGCTCTGATACCACTTGTAATGAAATTACTTCAACAATAAAATAGAATAGAAAAATTAGATCAAAATATGACTGAAATATATCCAAATATATGATAATAAATAAGCCACTTCGAGGGGGAAACCTCCAAAAGCTTCAATAAGAACAAAATTCACAATATATTCATAAACAATTACCCACTACCTCCTATATATAGTCTATCTAGGCCATGGTTACTCCATAAGCTGACCTAATAACCAAATAAATGCATAGATAAATGTGAAATAACATAAAATAGGGATAAGTAAGCCACAAGTTGGCTATCCCTATCCTCATACATGCAATAGGTTAGGGCCTTAGCACCCAAGCTTAATATATATCAAGGGATTAGATGCTTTATTATAAGGTCTACTCAATAAAACCTATTCATAAAGTATTTGTGTTTCATTAACCCTTGTATAAATAACCTAATTATGGTTTTAATATTTTTTTTAGTTCACATCAAATAGTTTTTTATGAAATATTACAAATGGATAGATAAATTAATAGTGAATTTTTTTCTTATGTAGACACTCTTTGGGTTTGTACTTGAGTTCATACATAAAATATGTTAGGAATGAGTGTTATAATCCTAAAAAAATGACCAATAAAGTTATTATAACACAACCTTTGAAGTAACCTATTTAAAATATTATCATTCCTACACATGTGATAGTGACTATGATGGATACTATAGGTAACTTAAAAATACATGTGCATAATAATTCACTTCATATAAAAGGTTATAATGCTAGTGCGATTAATTTTTTCATGCATTTAAATATTATTCCTAAGGTTTTGTTTGAGCTTCCTCTTCCTTGTGACTTAGTGTTTCAAAAATTGTTTCCATTTTATGGTTATGTTAACCCTAATGTGAAATTTTATGTCATGTTTTATCTATTAATTTTTAAAAATTAGGTGTAATATTCCTTAAGTTTTATCCTATTATATTGAGAGGTAAAAATTTATATTGGTTCTATTATTTACCTAATAGGTATCTAAATTCATTTGTATGCTTACAATATGTGTTCCTAGATAACTACATTATGAAAAATAGACCTATAAATACATATGACAACATTGGACATCTTAAATGAGGTTAAAAGGAGGATATGTTGAATAAATATTTATATCTCATCATATGAACTCCTTGATTTATAAACCACATGATGTTTAAAATAAAAATATCATTAATAGTATTCAATAACCTATAAAAATTAAGTTAATTGGCACAAATTTCAAATCCTTTAATTATCTCACTTAAATGGTTACTGACCTTGTAGAAGAAGGGTTATTTTTTCCTAAGGGCCATACCTCACCTCTTAGGGATTAGAATATTTCTAATTCCCATGTTATTAAATAAAACTCATCTAATATTAGTCTTAATGAATAAGTGACACATATAATGATACCTATCTCAAATGAACTGAATAAGTTTTTGAAAAATAAATATGACATACTAAATGGATTATTGGATAAAAATTTGATTGAACTACCTCATATTAATTTAGACAACACAACACATCAATAAAGGTATTATCATTCAAAAATATTTTGTGCTTATGATATTATTATAGGTCATTAAAAAAAATCAATGCTTTGATTTAAAGTAAAAAATTAAATATCTTATTGAAGAAAATAAGATTATACTAGACTACAAAACTTCCTTAGTCAAGGGTGCTATTAAAAAATAAAATAAACCTCTTAAAGTTGTTTCAAAATAAATAAACTTTAAAAAAAAATTAAATAGACCATTTCACTTAAGAATTACATGGAAATAATTAATATATAATTAAATAAGACATTTTTTGGGTGTCCTTATGATCTAAAAAATATGGGTTAGTACTTCATGCATCATAACCTAAGCTTCATCACATTTATATTTTAAACTTTCCATTTTATGACACCTTTAATTTTTTTAACCTTATATGTTCTTTATTTTATATTATAACACTTAATTATTTTAATTCTTACACATTTTATGACTCTTTATACCTTATAATATGATACTTTACACTATTTTTGGGATTAAGGTAAACCCACTTTTGACTAGTGTGGAATCTAGCTCAGATATATCTAGAGGTTTGGGTCTCTCCCTAGAATAGACAAGACAGAAGAGGAAAAAATTAACCAAGAAAATGAAAAAGATACTAAAAAAAAGGAAAAAACAAAGAAGAGAGTATAAATTACCTATACAAAGGAGGATAAAAAATAAAAATAGAAAAAACCACTCTTAGTGTGGGAACCAATCAATTTTAGATGGACTAGAAACTATCCTAAATGAATGGGGAAAGAGTCCCATGTCTTAGAAGGAAATAATAAGATCCCCTATGTGCCTATGCCTTCAAAAATTTGACTAGAACAAGAAACAACCTAGGCACAATAGGATTCCAAAGCCTTTAGAGAAAGAGCTACCACCACTTTTGAGTAGTACAGGAACCATCCAATTTTAGCTAGACCAAAATCTAGCCTAGACTAATGGAGTAAGAGGCCCATGTCTCAAAATAACCATTGAAGTACATATGTTACAAATCATACTAATTTTAGCTAGATCAAGAACTAGTTAAGACATATATGGAGGTCTAGGTCTCTAATCAATTAAGAGAGAAATCCCTTTGGGTCCCCAATGGGACCTGAAACTAACAAAGTGATATTAAATGTAAATTGAGAGAGCCAAACTAATCACAAAGGTTTTAATCAGGCCTATAAAATTAAAAAACAAGGGTAATTAGTCTCCAAGAGGTCATTTTAAACATAAATAACCAATGATAGGAAAACCAAAGAGACTGAAGTCTTCTAGGAATTGATTCCAATAATCACATTGAAAGAAGTGTTACCTGACCAAAACCCAAAAGAGGTGGTCAAATTGGAATTTTTAAATTTTAAAAGGTAGATACATATAAATTAAATAAAATGGTTATTCATATTTATATTGACCTAATAATTTAAGATCCAATCTTTAATCATAAAAACCACCAAACCACAAGAGCAATAGACCCAATAAAAGATAGGCCAAGATCTACCAACACTTTATGCCACTTCATTAAGAGAAACACTCATATCAAAAAAAGTATTATATACATAAAATTTCCATCAAATAAAATTAAAAAAAAATGAAAACATAGCCATATGGGTCACTAAAAACAAATAGATAGAAATTTTTCCATCAAAAGTCAAATAAAAAATAAGCAGGGATAATCTTTCTAATTAAAAATAGGGCAGTTCTCTTAAAAGGGCCATTACAAAAAGTGAGATAGGGTGCCCATCATTTTATTCCTTACAAATAGGTCTAAAAATATCATAAAAATAGCCATATTAGTTATAAGAACTAGATAAATTAACCTCTTCATATAGAGATCAAACAAGAAGCAAAGTAGTATAAACTTTCAACCCTAAAATAGTGCAGATCCCTTGAAATATGGTAGGGAGAACAAATATATGTGTTTAACCACAAAAATAAACCATATAGGATAGAAATATTACCATTATAGTTTTTAAGTCTTATATCCTTCCTTTGTTCAAAGCTCCTTACTCTAGGTGGGATTTGACTAGTTCCAAAGGAGACAACCTTCATCAAAAACTATTTCTTGAGCTAATAGTTTTTAAAATGGCGATGAAGGTTTTTTGGCATGTCCCACCTTAAAAGACTATATGGATATCCTCTAAATCTATCATCTGAATAGTCCATTGAAATAATATAGATGCACCCAAATTCCAACACTCCTTAAAATAGGGATTGGCTCAATATATCCTTCTTAAATCCAAACTCATTTTATGTAGGGAAGTGTACCAAAAAATAAAATATCTCTTCCTTAAAGGAGACCATTGGGACACTGGTTTTGCAAAAATAGAATGATAAAAATCCAACCCAAACTGGTCTCTCATCCTACCTACTCTTAATTTTAACCTCACTTGTATCTGTATTTGGATCGTGTTCATTTCCTCCTTTTGAACCTTCTACAACAACTAATGAGAAATTTCAAATTTGCATCCACTCCCCATCACCATTATATGATCCACTATATATGATATATATAGACTAAAACCCTCACTTTTTTTTAATGGTATCAAATTTATTATCCCTATATATGGTGACTATGTCATTTGATGATATGGTCCCCCTCTCCTATATTTTTATATATTTTACATAGTGTATCACACCAAATTATCCATGACTATACCATTATGATTTGAGCTACCTTATACACTACTCATGATATCCTAATTTTATATCTTTATGGTCACACAATTATTATGAAATATTTTATATATATTCTTGTGTGATATCATTTTAAGAGTGTAAAAATATAAAAAAATATTAAAATACACACACACACATACAAAGACACATAGACCGTTATGTTAGTCATATGATGCATATCATTCTTATATACCTATCATGTAGGTTTATATTTTCATGTTTTATATGTTATTATCTTGGTATACTATTAGTGGATTATATGCTAGATCTATAAGTTACATATGGTTAATGGACATACAATATGTGATGGGCTGATCTTCATACAATAAAATTTTACATGGTGACATATTTATAGCTTAACTATTTTTAAACAAGTGTATTTTACATAGATCATACATATCTTATTATCTCTTATATTTGGAGTGTGTACTAGGTTTACACATGTGTTTTTTAAAAGAATGTGTATATCACATACCTTGTGATGTGTGTGTGTGTGTGTGTGTGTGTATATGTATATGTATATATATATATATATATATATATATATATATATATATATATATATATATATATATATATATCCACCTTGGTATCATATAATTATGACAAATATTTTTTCTATGATTCATTATTATACCTAACCTTATTAAAGGTTAATCACCTATATTCAAGATATATATTTTTTATTTATATGGAGGGGAACATACCCCCATATATCCTTCAAGGCATCTACTGGGACACATTATTTTTACCGCTAACCTTTTATCCTAAAATTTATATCTTTCAACCTTAGGGTAAACATGATAGTTTTTAATATGATACTACATTTACCATTACATGAGTTTACATTAGTAAACATATTTTCATTCCCCCTTTTCATGTCCATAGGGTAAATGAATCACCTTATCTATAATTGACATTCATTTATAATATAACACCTTTTTTAAGCCACATTACCTAAGTTCCTTACATTACTACACTAGTGGGAACATATTCCATACACATAATTTTAATCTATGAACATTATTATTTCCATAATTCATATATACATGATTATGTATTCTACATTTGTGTACATGAATTATACATTTACAATAAAAGAATTATAACTTTATGGTCCTTATGAGTTATTCATTAACATGTCTTATATTCAAGTTTTAGCTTTATTCATATTTATACCTATATTTCATATAGGGGCATGCTATCCACCTAAATATATCCATGAACCTCATGTTTAAATATCATTTTTGACTACACACTTTTCCCTAACACATTTACTTTGATTTTTCAAATAGATTTGATATTATCTTACATATACATAGACACACGATTAGTATTAATATGTGATACATATATTTTTATATCTTATTATCTTTAAAATTTATCTATATTAGGACATGTTTCTATCTCACTCACTATCATCTTTATTGGAGGATGCCTCCACTTTTGGACCTTTCCACATAGTTATATATATTATATAATTATCACATGGACATTGGTCCATATATCCTACTATATATACTTTGGATAATGATATTTACCCCTCAATATCATCATAAAAATTGAATATTAATTAAATATATTAATCCATACATGAGGAAACAGTTAAAATATATTTATACTCAATATAGTAGTATGTTTTTCTTTAAGACTTGCATGATGTTGCCTTTTCTATACCATATGACACTTGTACTTCTTGTAGTTGTACATTGGGCATTAGTAATTATTTGAAATTTTATATTTTTATGTGAAATGACAATTGGGACATATTAGTCTACTATATATAATGTACTATGGATATTTTCATGTAATAGTTTACAATGGTTACATGTGATTTATGAAAAACATCAAAATAGTGTAGATTATATAAAATATTATTCCACATGGTGCCTGTAAATTTATTTATTTTGAAATGAGTGATTACAAGCACAATTTATTAAATCCCCTTACCTCAAAATGGGTGTCTATATTAGAGTATTTTCAAATTACCTTTAGTTAAAGGTCATGTATGATCAATTTTCAGATTTCATAGAGAAATTTAGGTATCCCCATTGGGGAATAACATTATGTTCTTACATAACCAATAATTTGAAGGAGGGTTCAAAAAACTCATAGAGAAGTGTTGGATATGCTTAAAAATTATTATAAAAGTTTTCAAAAAGGATTAATTTGAATAATAACATTTAAAAAAAAATTAAGACAACATTTGGTTCCATACAAAGAAGGTGTATTTGATCCTATGCTCTATTAATTCTAAAATTTCAATTTCATATCATGACAAATTTAATTTTTTTAAATTTAATGTAAGGAACATATATTACATTTATTACTTTTTGGTAATTAGGCATTTTTTATAGATATCCTTTAAATTACAAATTACAAAAAGAGCATGGATGGATGTATGACACAAAATATACCTCCCCCTCTCCCTATACTGAGTTAAGTTACACACTTCAATTATTTATAAATCAATAAAATAAAACTAGGAGAATTATTTAGACACCCAATTTTAGTACAAAAATTATGATAATATTTTTGGCACTATTTTTTGCATATGGGTCATAACTTTGAATCAGGGAATTATTAACACACATTTTTATTTATTCTTATTTTTTGTGGTCCTATTTTATTATATTTATCATTATATCATGATCATGACCCTATTATCTATATTAATTTGTTTATTCCTCTAATATAATAATAATGGTCCAATGAGCATGCCCTCTTTGTTTTAATGGGTGATTATTCTGGTGGTCATGTCTTTTTAGTGTTTGGATATTTTTATTAGGTTCATCATTTTTCTTTTGTCATATTTTATGCATCAATAGTTATTTAATTATAATAATGAGAATATTATATATACTTATAATATATTATACAAAATAAGTGATATTTTTGTTTTAGGGGATGCTTAAAAGTTTCCAATAAATGTATAATTCCCTTATAGTCTAGGCACACTCTACATTGATTTATCTTTTCTCAAGGACTTGTATTACATTATGTAAAAAAATTGACCTATAAAAATGTGAATGTATTTTCATCTCATAATTCAATATAGAAGGTGGATATTATTCCCTAAACCCTCTATTTAATATACACATGAACTATGATGGGTTTGATTCTATCATGTGAGATACCTAGTCATAACACCTTTATAGTTGCTTGACATAGATACTTATTTTTTGTTTCAATTTTTACCTAACATATTGTGACAAGATAACTCAATTAAATTCAAAACTAAAATTAGCTATTTCTATACACCAATTAAAAAATATATATGTAAAATTAGGTAAAGAATCTAGTGATGCATAGACATCAAATTATTTATAACCTAGAAATTAGTGAAAAATTAATGAGTGCAACAAGACATCAATGATAGTTAAACTAGGAGACCAATAATCTTACTTAAGTCATGAACCAATCCCATCCATACATATTTATAATCTTAAATTTGACATAGAAATTTAAAAACATTTAAAATCTCTATCCACACTCAATAATCATTTTTTTTAAAAATATACTTGTTCTAATCAATTTACATTCATATTTTTTATTATTTATTTAAAATTTACAAATTAGATTATTTACTATTTATATCCATTAGTACAAATTTGAAAGTATTGGTTTACATTATTTAATGGTATATATTCTTAGTACAATAATTTTACCTTATTTATAATGGTATTACACTAAAACAAAAATAGGGTGAAGCATTACTAAGTGCTAAGCTTATCTCGACTTGTATCTCAAACTCTAAATATATTCTTCATCCAATAAATCTAAATTTACATCAAGAAATGTGAGCCAATATAATTTGTCTCAAATGAGAGGCAAAATTTATATTTATAAGTTTTTTGGATCACATCACCATCTTATAATTTTTTCTTTTTCAGTGTCAATTACCCATCCTTTGAATATTTGTTTCTAAATAGGCTTCCATGTGACCTCCTTCTAAATTAATATGATATTTTAATTTTAAAATTTAAATTTCATTTCAAGTTCAATTTAACACAAGGATCATATATGATTTTTATTATTTATTATAATTTGGCCATTATTGATACGTATCCTATAAATTTCAATGTGTAAAAAGGGTGTGTATGGATACATGACATAAAAACTTCCTCCTATCTCTATGGTGAGTCATGGTAGACACTTAAAATATGTATCATTTTACTTTTATATCTACATTCATTAATAAAATATACACATCAAATAATGTGAATTATGTATAATATAAATTTTACTACAAACCTTCTTATTACAATTTTCTGGCACTATGTTATGAATATGGGTAATCAGCTTGAATTAGGGACTTATTGAAACATGTTATAATATTTTATTATATTTATCATTATGGAATTTTTTTGTCATGATCATTCCCTTGTACTTTTGGTCACATCCTTCCAGTGTTAGGATACATTTATTGATTATTTAACTTTTCTTTTTTTTGGCTTTTACGCAACAATATCTCTTTATTTCATACCATGATAAGATTGTACATACAAATCCTATATGATATGAAATAAGTATCATTGAGATTTTATGGGATCCTTAAAATTTTCAAATATATTTATAGTCACATTATAGTCTACACATACTCTACATTGATTTATATTTTCTCAAGTAATTTCATTACATTTTTTTACCATAATTGACCTAGGAAGATGTTCATGTAGTTTCATATCACACTTAATGAGAGAATGAAAATCTTATTGTATCAATCCTAAATACAAAATACACATGAAATATGAGTGTCTTATTATATCATGTAGGATAAATAGTCACAACACCTTCATGGTTGATTAACAACTACTTATTTTCTTATCTTTTTCTCTAACATCTTCTGGAAACCCAGGTTAAAAACATTGAAAGAGAAAATAATATAATTGTTTCCACAAATTTATAAAAATATATGTACATGTAGGTAATTAATATATATATTCATAGGTATATATTAATTTATAACCTTAAAATTAGTTTAAGACATGATCAGTGTAGTATAACATAAATGAAAATAAAATCAATAAACTCACGATACTACCCAAGACATGAACTACATAGACAATGATTATGTCCCTACATATTAAAAGGACCAAATTTTATATAGAGATATTTAAATACCTACATAATCTAGATCCACACTTAATAATCTAAAATAAATTAAGGTGTGTTCTAATAATTTCATTTCCATATTATCTATTTATTATTTAAAGTTTAAAAATGGATGTTCACTGTGTTTAGCCATTAGGATAAAGTTGAAAGTAAATTTTTACATTATTTAATGTATATTTCCTTAGTAAACTAGTTTTATCTTATTTTTAATGATATTATACCTAAAAAAATTTAGTAAATAATTACCAAGAACAAATCTTATCTTGAGTTCTATCTCATACCCTAGCATTATTATTTTTGTAAGAGATCTAAATTCACATATACAAATGTGCAACCAATCTTATGTTTTTCAGATGAGAGGTCAAGTTTTTATTTATAAGTTTATTATACCAACTCACTCTCATTTAATTTTTGATTTTTCAATTCTACCTACCCATCGTTTGTTAAATATTTCCAAATAAGATTTCACATTTCCTCTTTCTATATTCCTATTTTATTTTAATTTTAAAATTTCAATTTTATTTAAAGTTAAATTTTAGATATTAAATTTATCCCAAGGATAATATATGTGATTGGTTACTTGTTGTAAATTATCCATTATTGATAGGTATCCTATAAACTATAAAGTGTTCAAATGTTGTGGATATATGCATGACATAAAAGGTTCCTTATACTCTAAATATGGTAATTCAAGGTATACACTTAAATTATGTATCATTTTAATTTTACACATTCATACATCACTCATATTTTCACTTCAAGTCGGGGGAATTATGTAGACATTCAACTCTAGTATAATATTTATTATCACAATCTTTTTAGAACTATTTTGTATATATGAGTCATCACCTTGAATTAGGGACTTATTGGAATCTATTTATATTTATTATTATTCTTTATGGGATATGGTGGTTCTACTTACTTTATTTGTGGTTTCATCATGATCATTACCCTATTTTATCTTTTATATTTTTGTATGTATTTAATTCTTCCTTTAAAATAGGAATAGCAGTCCACTAATCATGTGTTATTTGTTTGTATGGTCCCTTCTACCCATGTTCACATTATTTCAATTTTTTGATCCATTTCTCAATTGGTGCCATTTTATTTTGTTGGGTTATCAAAAATTTAATTCAAACTATGAGAAGTTTATATATATAAATCATTATGATCAAAAATAAGTATTATTAAGTTTATAGGGGCTCTTTAATACATTGTCATCTATTTATATTCATCTTCTCTAAGAATAATTTACATTGATTTATATTTTTATAAGGACTTTCATTACATATTATAAAAAATTTGACCTTGATAAATGTGAATGGAGTTACATGTAAAATTTAGGGAGAAAATGTAGACATTATTCTAGCAATCCTTCATTCACATTACACATTAAATATGATTTTTTTTACTATGGTATGTGTGACACGTAGTTTAGTAATTTTATCATTTATTAACCCAAATAATTATTCCATTTTTTCTCTATCATCTTGTGGAAAGATAGGTCAAAGGCATCAAAAGATAAAATTAGGAAGTTATATCCACCAATTCAAAAAATAATAGGTGCATGAAATTAAGGAATACAATGGTATATATTTATAAAATAATTATAACCTAAAAATTAATGCAATATATGATTAGTGCAACATGACATGAATTAAATTCAAACTTAGAGATCAATTATTTTGCCTAAGACATGAAATATGTAAGAACAAATCCCATCTGTACATAGTTAAAGGTCTAACTTCGGCACATATATAATTATAGACTAACATAATCATAATCTACACTCAATAATAATAAAATAATTAAGGTGTGTATGTTTTAATGATTTTACTTCCATAATTTTGATTACTTATTTAAAAATTTTAAATTGACTTGTTTACTATTTTTAGACATTGAGACATATATGAAATTACTATTTTATATTATTGGATTATATATCTGCATAGTAAATTAGTTTTACCTTATTTTATTGGTATTACACCTTAAAAAAATAATTTAAATCATTACTAATAATTAATATTATCTCATTTTCTATCTCAAACCCTTACTTTATCCTTTATCTAAGAGATTTGACTTCAAATATGTGAGCATGTAAAAAATCCTATGTGTCTCAAATGAGAGGTGAAATTTCTATTTATAATTTTCTTGGCAACAATGACATCTACCAATTTTTATTTTGTTAGTGACATGCACCCATATTTTTTTAAATGTTTCCAAATAGGCTTCCACATGTCTTCCATCGAGATCCACCTAGAATATTCCTCTTCTTCATCTTTGTGATTATCAATATAGGTCGATCTATAATCATGTATAATTTCTTCATTTTAATACACTACACCATTCAGCTATTAACATCCATATTTATATTTGTGCTTCTTCATTATTTATTTCATTTCTTGATTCTAATATAGTGCATTGATGTTTCATCTTATGCTTCTTATCCCATGTTTTTTTCTTCTTCATATTCATGTTATCTATCATGTGCATTAGAGTATTCCTTTTATAGTTACGAGTTTTTCATAAGACACTTTTGTTATAATTTTATTTTGTGTGTAATTTATGGTCAATATTACCCCACACTATGTTTATTGTTTATCCTTAGATAATTTTTAACTTGACTCTATCATAGTTGTTTCAAAATTTTATGCAGTGTGCTCTTCTACCTATTTTTATTGTAACTCTTTTTCTATATCTTCTTACCTATCCATTACTGAATCTGGTTTGGATTTGAATCTTATGCATCCTTTATCAATTTAAAAATAACTTATTCATCCTTTGATTTGCCTATATATATTTTTATCATGGTTTTTTTAAACACTACATTTTAATCACTTTCATGTCTAAAATGAAAATGACACTCCTTTCCACAATCAAAATGATAATTTAACTAGAAATCATTTAATCATTATAATTTATCTAAAGATTTGATGTGCACTTATTAAATTATATTGGGACATCCCTTATTATGCTAACACATCATTCTAATTATTCTATACTACCAATCAACTTTCATAATCAATCTTCTCTTCACAAATCATGTCATTAGCCTATTAAATCAAATCTAAATAAATTGTAAATGAGACAACAAATGTTCCTTAAAATTAATTACCTGATCATTTTATTAGGTTAATTAATCAATTACCTAATTGGAATTCACATTTCATGAATATTTAAAATTTAATAGATCCAATTATCCTCCTCATCTTCCAACTTCCCAACTTGGCAAGTACATCTAATAATAAACATGTGGAAGGACACTTTATTCCCCACTCACATGGGTGTAAGACAAGGCCCCAACTTGAAAAGTATGTCATGATAAGAGAAAAACATGTGGGATGAAACTTTATTCACAACTCATATAACTTTGATACAAATAACATGTTATTCACATGGCCTCTTCATTTGCCTCCATCGATCTCCCAAATGAGATCAATGGATCACAAACCTTTCATCCTTATTCATTGATCTCCCAAATGATATGAATGGATACAAATGACTAAAATTTTATATAATTATAGGGTTCATCATATATATTTATCAATATTATTCATCCTAATCTTAATATCCCACATTACAAGGTTATTATGCTAAAATATCATTAGAAGCTTCAACCTTATTATATCAATAGCCAATCCAAAACAAATCCACACCACTCTTAGTGACAAGGAGAGATACCATTTAATTATAATTAAGATTGATGAATACTCTATTTTACACATTCTAAATGCAATCATATTTCCAAATATAACAAGCAAAGAGTCTCTCAAGGAAGGTAAAACACTTGTATATCTTTCATTTAATTCGCCTTTGTTTTGTTATTTTCTCATTCCTAGTAAATAAGTTTAGGTTGTTTAATATTGAAGTTTGTAAAAATTTATATGATTAATAATATTAATAACCCTCTATGTATTCTTGTTTATATTATGTCATGCTTGGTGGGACTTGATTTCACACTCATCTTCTTTTTCTCCCAATCCTTCTATTTTATTTTATTTTATTAATAAAAAGTAGATGTTAAAATAGTTTTATTTTTTAATTGGTTAAAATTTTGTTTTTTCAAATTTTTTATGTTTATTTGTATTTATGTTAAAATAATGATATAAAATTTTCATAACCATTTGTTCTTTTTTTTAAGAGATATGTTTAAATCAGTCACTATCTAATTTTTTAAGGAAAATGGATATTAAATAGGCTATATATTATAATATGTAAATGTTTTTATTCTAATTTTTTACAATGGGTATAAATACATCTTAGCTATAGGTTAACCAAATTTTATATAGATCAAACTTATATTTTAGGATATATCATTAAATCACTAACTATTACTTTTCATTTGTTTATTTTATTTTATCTCATTTGGTTATTTACAAAATTTTTAGGATTGTAGTTATATATATATATATATATATATATATATATATATATATATATATATATATATATATATATATATATATATTCTAATTTATAGTTATTTTTTGTGTTTGCGAGGTTTTAAGTATTTTTATTTTACATTTTTTACTTTTCCAAGATGACCCCAAAAAATTACTAATTTTTTTAATACAAGACCATAGCCAAAGAAATGGTAAAATGAACAAAAACTAAGTATTTTTGGCCTCCACACATTTTAATTTGGATTTTTAAAACACTCTTTCCTTTCATTAATCATTTGTTTTTCATGTTTTTTTCTAGAATTTTTTTATGTTAAATGTTTGTGCATATGCTCACCCCATTTGGGTGACCTAAATATGTAAAATTTCATGTTGATTTAATCATAAACATTCACTAATCCAAGAGATACCTTCCATATTTTTTGTTTTGGGCTTGATAATTTGTATTTCATCAACTTATTTCAAGAATATTAGGTTACGATGACTAGGGCTTGATATCCCAACATTCATCCAACACTGGGCATTTGGTAAGGCATGTGAATAGAGGAAAATTGTCATTTTAAGGCCAATAAATATTAATTTGGGAGAATATTGTGAAGTTAATGGGAAACCTTATGCTAAGCCACTAGACAACATCTTTGAATAACCCAAATTTGGTATTATTTATATTTGGAAGGTCTAGATGACACAGTTATGGTGGGGAAAAGACCCCTCAGGTTGTAGATTGTCTGAGTTGGAATTATTTTTAGATGAATAATTTTTGTGCCCATGTACAAAATATCATGGGTTGTATATCAGGAGCACTAGATAAGCCATGTTTAAAATTCTAGCCTAGGCAAGCCTATTTATCATTTGACTTTGTTGTAATAGTTAGCGGTTAACACCTTAAAGTTACTTTCCATACATTACCTAAAACTAGGATTAGTGGGCTATTGAAATGGTAGAGTAATCAATATTTATTTGTCTAAAATATTCAATCACAACTGAGACTATGGACTATAAATTTTACAAGGAAGGCCTAAACATTGTTCAAGACATTTTGCCTAGCCTTATCCATTTTTATTCTCTACATGATATGTTTAAAATAAGATATGTGTTCTCATATATTAACCCTTATTTTTAATACCATGTTATGTTTATGTTTGAAATAAATACATACTTTTAAATAAACTAATTCCAAGCAAGTTATGTCAAAAACTTAGAGTCCAAATATTAGTGTGTAAGACAGCTTGACACTAAGCTGAAACTCTACATTTTTTTGGGTTCATTTCTCATCTTTTCTAAAATTATTAAACTACCAAATTTTTATTATCTTAACCTTCCTAAAATAAATACTAATTATCATTTGAAGTGAGTTTCAAGAAAAAAAACATTTCTTCAAATTTCCACATCTAACCTCTCATTTCACTTTGAATCAACCTCTTTATTAACTAAACTCATTCTCACTTGGTCCAACTTTATTTTTGTTTACCCACATCCAACCTATCATTTCACCTTGAGTGAACTTATTTTTTGACTCAAATCAATCAAGCTTGGTCCAACCCTATTTTGGTTTACCTACATCTAACCTCTAATTTCACCTTGGGTTAACCTATTTGTTAACTCATGTCAAACCAACTTGGCCCAACCTTATTTTGGTTTAACCACATCCAACCTCTCATTTAACCTATTTTTAAACTTGAGTCGATCTAAATTGGGCCAATTCTCTTTTTTTTACACACATCCAACTCAAATTTAGACTTGAGTCAACCATCTTTATTAACTCAAGTCAGTATAACTTGGTTTAACCCCTTTTGATTGAATCCACATCAACCAACATTTTAACTTGGGCCAAATTGTTTAAATTTATCCCTTTTCATTTATCATCTATGTTGAGGTATACCCAAAGTGGAGATATGTATAACTCTTATTTTGAGGAAGAGGGAACCCATCACTCATTTAAGTATGATGAAGAGGTCAATGACCCAACTTATCAAACTAACTATAAAGTAACTACATGTGATGAAGAAACTTAACACACCCCATTTACTCATCATTATTATGAAAAAATGGATGAACAACATATTCATTTGTTAAAATAGGGTGATAAATTTCTACCTAAGTTTCCAGTTAAAAATTTGGGTTATTTGGTGAGGGATTTAGAAATGGAGGCCATTGGACTATAAAACACTTTATCTTTACCACATCAATCCACTTCTAGTCAACTTTAATCTATGGTTTATAATTTAGTTTTGATCACATACAAAAAAATCAAAGGCCAATTTATTGACCCACCTCTATAATCCTAATACATGACCAATCAAATCCATCAAGTAAGCTAAGTATTTGTTAATCTTGCTAATTTTATAGTCTCAATGACTATTGTGTAGTCACAATTTCAACCATTGCCTCTTATAATCATTATCTATTGAAACAACACTAACACTTATAAATAAAATTCAAGAGGATCCACCACCACTTCTAATCCAATTATATAATCCTCCTTATAGTGATGATTTGTCAATCAATCCTCCTCCTAATACCTCAAAATACTTACCATCTTCTTTGGGCAAGGATTTTAATTTCCAAAAGATTCCTTCAATTTCTCAAAACACTACACCTATTTATCAAAGTATTTCCTATGTCACTCAAAATTTTACACTAAAAACCCAACAAATTTTATCCAACCCTCAATAAAAATTTGTTAATTCACCACCTCAAAAGGTGGTCACTAATACATAGTCAAAGTTAATGGATAAAAAATGTATTACTCCCACCCAATAAATTACCACTTTTAAATACAACCTCTTTCTTCTAATCAACAACCTACTTCCTCAAGTCAACATGTTAATTTTTCAAATAAACATTCCACATCTTATAGACAACAATATATCCCTCCCACTTCTCAAAGGATTCCTATGAATTAGTAGTTGGTACCTTTTTTGTACACAACAAGTTTTTTACCCTACTCGATAGAAACTTACACCACCTAGCTAAAATTTTCTTCCAATCCCATACCCCAGTCATAAAGTATATATACTAAATTAGAATGTAAATATAGTGTCTATCCCTACTTATATAATCCCTAATTATCATATTTATCCCAACCATATTCATCCCTCATCTCATTCCTAATCTCCCAATGCTCCCACTTCTTAAGAGTTGCAAGAAATGAAATAAATTATTGTAGGATATAAGTAGGTAAACAAGGTAATAAGTTTAAACTATATGATATTTGATCTTATCCTTATGATATGAGCTACTTATATATCCCTTAATCACATCATTTTTATATTCCTAAGTTTAACAATTATAAGGGAAAGGGAGATCCTCTAGAGAATTTAAAGGAGTTCTTTGTTGGTTTTCAAGAAGTCGATTATAGTGATATTTATTTGATTCACTTAATCCCCAAAATTTTGGCTATAAAATCACTAGAATGGTCCATTCACCTTCATAAGGGGTCATTAAAATATTTTGATGAGTTATATAAAATTTTTATGAAACATTTCTCCTACAATGAGGAGAATGAATTAACTATGGTTAATTTATGTAATACCAAACAATAGGGGGAGAGACTTTCTCTGCATATTTGTAAATATGGTGAGCTTTATCTAGTTAAATCCCTCATATCCTTCTAGATAAGTAGTTGGTAGGTATTTTTTCTTACAACTTACAAGGTTATTTATAACACAATCTCATACTATAATGTGCTACAATTTTTGATGAAATCATTGACAAAGGAGTACATATTGATAAATCACTCATTGATAAGGGTACCATTAATATATATTCACAAATATAAGTGCATATTTTAGTGCCAATATAAGATAGTGTTCTTGAAAATATAAAACATTTCAATCAAAATAAAAACATTGTGGAGAATGGAGTAAAAAAATCAAGACAAATAGAAATAATGTAAATTCCACATGTATAAAATAAATCTTCTTCATAACCACTCACTTTGCAAAGACAACTCCCCCAAAGTAATTGTAATATAATAATACATTTTCAATACCAAAAAGAACCCCTTAAAGTGGTATTACACAAATTGGTTGCTACAAACATGGTGGTTTGATCAATTGATCAAGCCTTTCTACAAGGATAATTAAAACATGCTTGTTATAGAGGTGATGAATATTATAAACTCCATAGGTTCAAAGTCTATAATATTCATAGGTGTGTGTAGGTAAATAATTAAATTCAAGATATAATAGACCATGGTGATATTGAGATAAGTAATAGTACTTCAACCTCCAATCAAAATATGAGTATCTATCATAATCCATTTCCTCAACACCAATCTATTGATATATAAAATCCTCCTACATGATAACTTAAGAAACATATCAATACATAGAATCAAGGCTAAAACCAAAACCAACTAAATCATAACCAAGAACATAATAACCGATCCAATCAAGTTAGTTATTGTAGTGTACCCTTTGACTATAATAACATTGTTGGTCATATTATAAGTATTAAAATGGCCACTATTTAGGTTAACTCTCACTCCTCTTATCACACTAGCTACCATTCCATTTCTATTTTTGGATATCCTACTTCATTTGTAGATAACCCACATTTGAATCAAACTAGAAACACTACTAATTGGCTTCCATGGGTTGTCATTCCAAGAACTAATCCCAATTCTATTAATTATAATATCCCTCATCTACCTTGATATTATGTAATCATAACTTGATGGTCAAAGGTTACTCTTTCATGTCCAACATCTCCTCGTTATAATTCTCATATTCATAATATGTTACCCTTCAAGACCTAAATTAATGGTTTTTTCCAAATAAAAGTTTTATAATATTAAATAATAATTGAACAAAACTCATATCAAAAATTTCATTCTAGAACTCTTGTATACACCTAATTTTCATTAATATATCATACATAACCTTTTAAGAGAATCCAAGGTCCTAACTAATATTGATCTTGATAAATTTCAAGCAATTGTGGACCATTTAACCCTAGGATAATAGTTAATCTTTGACACAAGTGATATCTCACCCCTTTACTCACATCATAATAGTACTATTTATATTAAGGCCATCATCTCCCAACAAAAGATATGGTGGGTACTTATAGACAATGGTTCAGGCTAGAATATAGACTTTTGGAATCTTTTTAAAAATTTGGGTTACATATAAAAAACCTTCATCTAGATATGATTATAATCAAGGCATATGATAATGTAGAAAGAGAGTCTTCTGGGATAATTTATTAATCAATTATTGTTGGGCCTAGCATCCATGAAACCTTGTGCCACATCATATACCTATAAATATCATAAAACATATTCCTTGGGTGACCTTGGACACATAAAGTACTTGTAGTTCCTTCTACCCTTCACTAGTGTTTGGAATTCCTACATTTAGGGATGGAAATCACTATTAATAGTGATTTGTATCCATATAAATATTATAATCACCTTGAAGTTGAATTTTAGGGTAATAATTATTGTCTTATCATGGGTTAAGTCCTCAAAAAGGATAATTAGGTGGTTCTAAATTCTCTCAAATCCAACTATATTGATCCCATTAATCTTTCATTCACTTATTTTACTCCTTTTCCTCTAATTTATCACAAATTTTCCATCAAGGATAAAGGTATGTGTGAATATTAGATAAACAATAAATTTCACATATCCAAGTTTCCTACATCCCCAAGTACCATAGTAGGCTCAACAAGAAATGGCACAAGAAGGTTGATCGATAAACAAAGGACCCTATTACATTTGCCAAGGATTGACAACTTTAGCCAATCAAACCTTCAAAGGATTAATGGTTGTATATTGATTACTTTTAGGATTGTTTTCAAAATCTAAAATATCCAAAATTCAATAATATCATTAATAATATAAGATATAAAGGTAAAGGTTTAGGGCCATAAGAAAAGTCATCATTGAACTACCTCTATCAATAAATCATAAAGGGATTCAAGGTTTTAGTTATATACCTCCTAGAGGTGACTCCTTAGATTTTGAGAGTGACTCATCCTTATTGACTAAAATGAACTATGTTGACATTAATGTAAAGCCTTATCATAGATTTTATGATGAGTTATCCACTACTAATATTTTACTAAACATGCCATTTTCACCTTTATCACCATTACTTCCTCTTACCCTTTTATCCTCCATTATCTCTAGTTAATTAACTTAGATCAACAAGAGTCTAACATACCATTATATTTATTTAATAATGAATAAGCACTTTTATAATACTTTAGAATTTGAGAATGTTTTCCCATTGATGATAAAAAACTAGGCTTCACCTTCACACTTGATCATACTACCTATTTTGGGGAATAGGTGAAACCTTTTTATCACAAAATATCAAATAAAACATCTAGGTCCCTAAGTGAAAAACTCTCTAAGGCACTTATGGACTAGGGAAAGAGTAAATTAAAACACTAGTCTATGGGTTAAAATCTATCCTAGGTTCCCTCAAATGGGGGATTTCACCTTTCTGTAATAAATATTCATAGTCCATCTAGCCTAGTTATTTCATGTGGATCTAACATCGTCTTTTTAGAACAATAATGAATCTTTGAATGTTTAGTTCAAAATCATCTTGAGGATTTCACTAAGTGGCATTTTCCAAAAGTAAATGACTTGGATTCCTCCTAAATGGGTGAGCTACATAACTCACAAACAAATAGAGAAGATCAATGTGATTCCATTCATACCATTATAGATGATGATTCCACACTTCTTGTGGAAACCACAATAGGAATTAAACTTGGGACCAAGGAGTACCTAAAGAACATTTAGTTGGAGGAATATCTCATGACATAATAGCACAAGTTCATTCTAATAATTCTTCTAGAATTTATCAACATATTTGTTGGGTCTTATCAAACATGCTAGGTTTAGATATATCCTTGGTCGTACATCATATTTTTTTCCACTCAGATGCTAAATATATCAAACATAAATTAATGAATATACATAATCATATATATGTTTTGGTAAAAATATAATAAAATAAAATTTTGGTAGTAGATTTTATCCTACCCATAGATTACTCAGAGTGGATTTCCAACATAGTCCCAATGAGAAAAACACTAATAGGAATAAAAAATTGCATGGATTTATGTGATATCAATAAAGCATGTCCAAAGGATGATTTTAATTTATCAAACATTGATATGATCATGTATTCCACAATAAGGTATGAGATGTTATCCGTTATGAATGGATGTTTAGGTTATAAACATATTAAAATAAAACTAGAAGATAAACACAAAACTATGTTTACCACTTTTGGGGAAAATTCTACTACAAAATCATGCCTTTTAGCCTAAAAAATGATAGTGCTACCTACCAACATGCCATTATAGTATTTTTTCATGACATGATGCATGGTATTTTGGAAGACTATGCTGATGACATTTTAGGAAAATATATAACTAGAACACAAAATCCAATAATTTTTTAGAGGATATTTGACTGACTACATGAATATTAAGTTTATCTTAATCCCAATACATGTATATTTGGAATCACTTCTATAAATTTACTTGGCTTCATCATCTCTCATATAGGTATTAAATTGGATCCCAACAAGGTTAAGGCCATTATCAACATGTCTTTTGCATCTAATCTTATAGTATCTCCATAGTTTGTAAGGCAAGATTCAATTTATCATATGCTTCATCTCTAAATTGGAAGATATATGCCTCCCATTCAATCAAATTATCAATAAATGTGCCATATTTTTGTGTAATGTAATTACCAAAAGTATTTTGAGTAGATTATTTAGCTAATCCTCTTATTTCGGCTCCATGCACACTAGGAAAAACACTTTTTCTTTACATTTCATATAAAAACAAGCCTTATAGGGCAGTTCTTACTCAACATGATTATCATGAAAAATAAAGTGTCATTTATTACTTGAGAAAAACACTGGTGGATTATGAAAACAAATATATTCCTATTTAAAATTCATGCCTGGTAATGGTGTTTATAGCTTAGAAGTTATGACATTACATGTTAAACAAGATCATTTCAAAATTTTATCCCCTCAAGTACTTGATTTACAAGGTAGTTATTACAAGCTACATGGTAAAATGGGTGATGTTATTGAGTTTGTAATTGATTATACATATCAAAAAGCCAACAAGAGCCAAGCACTTACATATCAACTTTTAGAGGCTCCTATACCAGATTCTCAACCAATCACATTTGATTTTTGGGATGAGTCAATTTTGACTCTAGATCATGAAACCTTAAACAACCTTCTACATAAACTTATTCATACACACAATAGACCTTTTACTTTGATGGATATTTCATTACTCCTAGATCAAGAGATGAAATTTTAATGGTAACACCCCAGGGAGATCTTATTCCTATGTCTTTCCATATTAGATTTCATTTTACTAATAATATTGTTGAATATTAAGCCCTTGTTTTAAGGTTACACATATTTATATACTAGAATATTAATCAACTAATTGTTCATGGAGACTCATAACTAATTTTAAACTAGGTCAGAAATCAATTCCAAACTAAGGATGACAAGCTCATCCGATATAAATTCATGGTTGACAATCTAAGACAATAATTTGAACTTATTCAATTTTAATAGGAGCCATGATCCAATAATAAATATATTTATGCAATGGAAATGATAAGTTCTCTCAATCAAATGGAAGATGATAAAAAGTAATATCAATTTCCAATGGAACACCTTCTATAGTTGGATCACACTCCTCTTGATTATGGAATGGTATGCAACATTGTTGGTTTTAGCCTCCCTTAGTAATAATACATCCCTAAATATTTAAAAAACCATAGCCTTCCTCATAAGCTTTCAAAAACCAACACAAAACCTTCATTCAAAAAACCTATCAATGCACAATCCTTGGTGAAACCCTTTATCATAAAGGTTATGTTAGAAATTCACTTCATTGTTTACCTTTGGCAAAGTCTAAATTAGAAATTAAGGAAGTACACTATGGGATCTATAGGGCCAATGAGATGGTCTTAGCTAAGAAACTCATATGTGTTGTATATTATTGGCCATATATATATATATATATATATATATATATATATATATATATATATATATATATAACATGTCTCAGGAAGTGCATACCTTTTAAAAAACATTAGAATCTCATGCATGTTCCTTCACTACCCTTTAAATTAATTAATACACCTTGGCCATTATCTATATAGGAAATTGATCTCATTGGGAAGATAAACTCCACTTTTTCTAATAGCCACAAACACATCCTCACTACCACTGAGTATTTTACTAATTGGGTTGAAGCTATACCCATCACTTACATAACTGCAGAGAAAATTTACAAATTCATCTTAAATTACCTCAGTTTACATTATGACATCAACTCTAACATAATTTTCAAAAATGTCAATTCATTCAAAAATTAGGATGAAATCACTCTACACATAATATCATATCTGACAGATATTTTATTCTCCTTACTTTCCCCAATGTAATGGTTAGGTTGAGGCCTATAACAAGACTATTATTAACAACATCAAGAAAATTATTAATATTATTGGTCTAGATTGACATTTACAATTTTATCATTACCTATAGGTATACAAAACCAATGATCATACCCCCACAAGATCCACTCTATATTTCTTAGTTTTCGGTTCTGAAGCAATACTTCTCATTGAGGTCAAGATTACTTGTGCATTTATTTGCAAAACATCCTTGATGATCAGTATTATAGAGTATCCCAATTAAAATAACTAAATATATTAGATGATAAATAGGTATCCACATTAATAAATTCAAAGTTTATTAGAACTAGCTATGTCACAACTATAAAAAATAGTCAAGCATAGAGAATTGGAAATTGGTGATTTTATACTAAAATAAAATCATAAGAACACCAATGCAAAGTGAGAAAATAAAGGTAAATTTGAATAAAATTCACTAGGTCCTTTCATAATCATATCCAAATATAGGTTAAGACCATACATATTGGCCACCCCTAAGGGCAACAAGATCATTGAACCCATTAACATTTTCCATCTCAAGCTTTTTCATGCTTGGCTTACTTCAACACATTGTCTATAAGGGCCCCTACTTGGGGAAAACCTATGTGTCTTTCCTTTATCCATTATATTTTATCCTTTCCTTTACCTTTCATCCCTTGACCTTTCTAATCTTGGTTTTTATTTAAACTTAAAACAAACACGTTTTGGTGTAACATTCAATAGTTAAATCTAGCAACAAGCAATTTTTATCTAGTCACTATCTGGACATCTTTGTAAGTAACATAATAGAGTAATTTAACACATTTTCATTTTGTAGTATTCCTAAACCTATCTTATTTTTCTTCTAGACAACTTTTATCCTTTTTCACATCCCAAACACTATTATGTGATGCTTATTCACCCTTGCCATTTTCCTCACAAGGTTTGAAACAACACCCCAAATCATGAAATATTCTTGTTCTCACTTTCCATTTGAGAATATATTTATTATTGATTCATAGTTTAAACCCTATGTTTTGAACTAAATTGGCCTAAATTCCACATAGTATGTATGTTCTCCTCAATTTTTGAGGGTATTTCAAACACTAATAATTAATTACCACCCCTATTCTTCATCTTTTATTCTCACTAATTATTTATTTCTAATATCACCCTCTTGCTTAGGGCATCCTATATTAGGGAAGATTTGAAGTTTTATTAGATTCCTTATATTTTAACGTTGTCTAATCCTTTTTATTTGTTTTTATTCCTATTTTTGGGATATATACATTAGCCTAATGTGTTTTTAAACTATGTAGGTAACACACAATTGCTAAGGTTATTTTTGCCACCCCTTTCCTTGTCTCCCTTTTCCAGTTGATTCCTCTTCCCGCTCCATTTATCTACCTAATTATTCACCACCTCATGCCCTATATCTTGTCAATATATTTTAACCACCTTTCCAAAATTTCAATATATTTTAACAAAAGTATTGGAAGTCTTGATCATCTACCTCTCTTACCTCCTAAAAATCCCTCATCTAATTTTATTCACTAGTCACTTACCCATCCCTATCCTCTTGTCCTCTTTTTCTTTGTCCACATCCCTATCCATCAATATGTTCATCCCCTTTAATTTTATTCCACATTTCCACTTGCCTCTGTTAGTTTTCCATACCCTCTTCATCACTCTCCTTTCTTCACCCATTCAACATCATCCCATTCCCTACATAACAATGGACATTTTATTCCTTCCCCTTTTTAAATGATACATCTTTCTCTTGTTATATATCATCTTATTATGTTTTATCTCTTATATTGATTCTAAAACATTTTCATTCCAATTCTTGGTTCTTATTTTTCTTCTTTTTTCTATTTTGCATCTTCCATTATTTCTATTTTTTATGTTTATTCTAGCCCCCATTTGTGAACATATTCTTATTCTTCTCTTGTGTCCCCCATTATCTTATACATTCCTATTTTATTATTTATGCCAAAAAAATTTCTTTTCCATTATTCATTTTTTATTTTTTGGTTTATTTTCTTTCTTCCCACCTTTTCCATCTTATTTTTATCCTCCACAACTAGCTTTTGGATGGATATTTATCCTTTGAAGAGCCTTACATAATTATCCTTTTCTTAGTATATATGAAATCACTTGTGATTTTTAATCATATTTCCTCTTTCTACATTTTTATGCATTTGTGTTTTTCATATGTGTGATCATTCATGCTTTATATCCTTGTCAACTCTCATACTTCATCCGATCATTTTTATTTTTATCATCCCTTATCTTCATCTTCATCTCATTTATTGTCTTTATCTATGATTTCATTTATTCAATCTCTTGTCATTCATTTTACATTATCTCTCTAGTATTTATTCAACACCTCATCTCCTTAATTTTGTTAGTCTCTTCTAATAACCCATTCATCTTATCAATCTCTTCTAACAAAATAATTCACACCCATCATATCTCTTCAAATTCTTGTCTACCCTTCCCTCTTTTCCCCTATTTTTCTTAACCCCAATCACATATTCCATCCCATTCACATCATTAAATCCACCATCTGATCTACTTTGTTGTTCATCACCTTGATTTTCATCAACTCCTATCAACACATAGTTGGTCATGATACCACCTACTTCCTCACTATCCTATCATCCTTTTTGTCTCCTTCTTCCATTCCTTTTCCCTCCCATTTCACTTTATTATACACATTTGATTATTATTTATTTTCATCACCAAACCATTTTGTCCTTGATCTAATTTAAACCTATTTTCATTGCCTTCATTTCCTGCCACATCTCTTCACATCTCATTCTTGTGCACAATTGATACATTATGTCACATCCACTTTTCATTCCCCAATCTACTATTTTTTTAGAATATTAATTTCACCCTCATATTTTTCATTTGATTTATTCATCTCATTTTTTCATTTCATTTCATTTTTCTCATCTTCCTTAATTTCACTTGGTTTACGTTCTATGTTGCATATCAATCATTCTTCCCAATACCAACTCATTTAAAAGTATTTATCTTTTGAGAAGCCTTCCATAATTGTCCTTATCTTATTATTTATGTAAAAAAATATGTTTTTCACTCCCATTTTCTTATTTATGATGGCATTTATTCTTTGTAAATACCATTTTCCTCTTTTCTTTTTCTTTATGTTAATACTCATACTCAACACTGCCCTTTTATTTTTACTTGAATTAGCAATTTTACTCATACCTCATTTTTTATTATAATCCCTTATCTTAATATTCATCTTGTTTTTTGTCTTTTTCATCCTCTTTCCTCTATTTTTGCATCCATATCAACATACAATGGTACCTTTTTATAACATTCATCCATTAATAATCAAGATCCTCACCTATAAGGGTGCAGTCACTAGTTTGTATTACTCTTACATGTATCCCCATGCATGTTTACACACACCTTCGACTCTATTTATCTAATATACAAAATATTATCAAGTTCATTACTTAAAGTACATTCATTTATTCCTTTAATGCCTCTGCATGTTGTGTATGGGTACTCTTTTTGTGCCTTGTCCCTCTCCAATTACTCCCTTCACCTTAAATCAAGTTCCTCCACCCCCCCTCACAACCCCCCCTTTCCCATAATGGGACTGATTTTATAACCTCATCCCAAGGTTCATGATCAAATATCCCTATTCACACCATCCTCAACATCCCATCTATCACACTTTTCATAACCATCAACCTGATCACTCTTCAAGCTTGTAATCATGTAGTTCCCTAGCTCATGTTGGCCACACTAACCCATTCATTATTACATATATTAAAGCCTATTATGAATTGTTTGAGTTAGTATAATCTTTGGTTTAATCTCATGTCCTCTTAAACTAATGGTGAAATCAATCTCATTATCTAAATTAGTTTCATATCTAGGTTAATGTCCCCTTCTATTATAGTTTTTGACTCTCTTTTTTTAGAACCATCCACATCCTACATGTACTCTTTAGGGAGGCATCATCATGGATTACTATGCTAGTTATTTCATCAACTATTAAATCATCTTCCTTTGTTTCACACCTATTGAGATAAAATTGATTGAGGTCCAGTATTTAGAACATGTAAGTAGTACTCAGTTTTTAGAGGCTAGAGTAGCCACCCTTATCTCAGGCTCTCACCATTTTATGAGATCCATTTTTAGGATATCTCCATTTTGTGAGACATTTATTTTTAAATACTCATTTTTTTTCTAAAACACATCTTGTTCTAACCCTAGATTAAGTGTATATCATTACTATATCAATCATTATATAAGTTCCCACTCATCATCTATTATATCTCTCTTACCTTATATGTAGTGTACATTATGAGTGTAATTATCACTCTCCAAGTGGCCACTTTTTTCCCCCTAGACATGATGTCCATTATGTCTATTTTTTCACTAAAACAAGTGGACATTAATCTTTTATATTCCATCAACCTCAAGATGGTGTGGTTCTTATGATTTTTTACTATGTGTATATGTTACCACTCCTCCTATATCTCATTTTTTACCTTAGGCTATCTCCCTTTTGATATTATTCTTCTTTCTAAGCCCTCACCATTTTGCTAACTCATTTTCACTCTCACCATTTTGTGAGCCCAACCATTTGAGCCAATATATCGAGTTCTTGTGACTTTAATAACTAGTTCCATATGATTTTATTCCCATCCACCTATATATTCTCTTTAAAAAATATTCCCTAGTACATAACCTATTCCAAAACCCCCCAAACAAAATTAATTAAAAAAAAACTAAAATATATAACATAAATGGCTCACATTTCACCAAGAGATATAAAGCCCCAAAATATTTGAACATTTTATCAACCCATTTGCCAAGTGAAAACATTTGAATTTAATACCATGACCACATTTATAACTAAGAAATTTCATGGGTGTGAATCTTGACTTCTCTCTCAAATTTACCACAATTTTGTAATCCTCTCTTCTTTCCCACTCTCATCATTTTACGAGTACATTTTTATCTTCACCTTCATATATCCATTTCATCTCATCTTCCCATAATCACTTTTTATTCTCCAATTTTCTTAGATAAATACATGTGGCCTGAAGTCTATCCACATTCTCATGGGCATTTGCACTATTTTCAATGGCAAGTGTTTGGAGTATGTAGGGGGCATTTAGGGGCATGGGGCCCCTAGAGTTAGTTATTACACTCTCTCTTTCTTATTGAATCCCCCTTACCTATTATATTTAAATCATCTTATTCAATTTCATCTCATCATCTTATCATACATCATTACACACAATAAAAACTAACATCATACAAATAGAAATTTATAACCATCATAAGATTATGTAATTTTTATGAAAAATAAACATTATTTTATTTAATTAACGTGAGAGGCATTTTAAAAATCATAAAAATTTGTGTAGGCATCGTAAAATAATTACAAATATATCACCTCATGGGCATACAAACATTTTTACCATTTAAACACTACACCTTGGTCTGGCCACCCTTTCCACACCTAGCTCACTATCTATCAACTCTAGATTACACTTTCACCCTTAAATTTATAGGTTTTCAATTGAGTTTGAATATATGACATCCATCCTCATTCATACTTGGTTTATGTGGATAATATCTCCATAATATCAACATGTATCCATAGGATTTACTTCTTAGTTTATCACTACCTCTATGACTATTGGTAGATGTGCTATGATCATAAACTCCATGTACATTAGTCCTTGTAAAGACTTATGTTCCATAGCTTAGAATTTCATGCAATAAAACCTATACATCATCCATTTTGCCTATAATGTCAACCCCATTGACTATTGGTATTTTTAATAGATACTAGTTTTGGTGGGATATTTACCCTATTGAATTTTTTATCATAGCTCTAACTGGTATAGGACATAATTAGGGGCCCAAATCCCCAAGATATATTATATAATAAGTACCAGAATTACCAACAATGGTCACAACCATCCCATAAATAATAATGATCGGTCACAACTAGCCTCTAATACTAGGCTAAGATTTGAAGCTAGGTGGTGCTTGAAGTAATGAAGTCACTTTACCAACTCACCCATATATCATTGGTTCCATCAAATATTATTACTAAAATAATTATTCTACTATATATATCACTTAATGTAGAGTCTACAAAAAATATGCATATTCACCTCATAGATCATAGAAGGAGGTAGTGGCTATCAATCATCCCTACTTTCATTTTCATAAATCCTAGTTTATGTCATCTAGAGACTTAATGGATTTGATTGTAAATCCAAAGATGAATCACAATATATATCAAGAAATTACTAACACAAATATAGTTACACAAATACTGTTATCATAAGGGTTATGTAACATTCATGATTGATCTTCTTCTATCACATATCATCATATTTTTTACTGTAGGGTCCAATAACATCATGTATTTTATGAAAAAGTCACTCCACTCAACCAAGCATAACATCTATTGTTCTTTGTAGTGGTCCTATAATCCTTTATGCCTATAATTATTATGGGTGTTCATAATCATATGTGTATTACCTATAATTATGACAACAAATCATAATCACAATCATCACCTATACTTTTCATATTCTTATATTTTATATAAAATCATTTTGATCTAGTTTTTACTGCCCACTACTTGGTCTCAAGAGTAGTGCCTTAGTACTATACACACACATGGTCAACTAACTACTTGTTTATTTATTATTATTTTTTTATTATGTGTTTGTCAGTGTGAAATGTTTGTTTAATTTTGATTATCTTTAGTGCCTTCTATTTTATTTTCTTTCTTTCTTCTTGGTTGCCTACGTTCATTGCATTATGATATACACTTACATTTTGATATTTAATATCTTGATGTGGATTTGTGAGTATTTAAATTTGAGATAATTTTGTTTAGTACATTATTCCTTACACTTGGATCTTGATTATTTATATCATGATCTTGAGTTGTAGGTATTTGTATCTAAAATCATCTTAATTTATTACATTATGTTTTACACTAAAGTCTTGGTTATTGTTATCTTTATCTTAAGTTGTTTACATTTGAATTTAAATTAATTTTTCATTATTTTGACATCTAATGTTATCATGATTCATTACTAATTAGGGTACATAATGTCAAAATGTAAAATTAAATAATGAACAAGAGTTATAATACATCAATGTCATAGTAATACATCTCCTTATTCACTAAACCCAAACATAAATCACTAAGCATCCTAAAAAAATATGTTCTACTCCTTATACATATCAATCAATGAATGCATACCATGAGTCACCATCCTATATCCAACTTTTTTTCAACCCCACTCACATCATTCTTTAATTTTTATCTTATCATTCAACTCCATTTATCATAACTTTTGGGCATCCTTATGCACTTAGGTTTTTGTGGTTTCTTTAGTCATGAAAAGTCATTATACCATTAAAATGTAAGTTTTCTTTCTCTAATTAGTTTTCTACATTCCCAAATTTGGATCACAAATATTTTATATTTGGGGCACAACCAATAATTTTTATTCTTTTTAGGGTAAAAACATCACATTTTCCCTCTTTAGGGAAACTTATCATTCTTATCTCACAACTTTTTTCCTATTGGGAAAGTTTAACCTTGTTCATTCCAAAAAATATAGACATCCTAGAATCAGCTCAAGTGGCTTAATTTTGTGCACATGTTTTTTTCCTCTTATTATTTCTTAGCAATCTACACTACATTTTTTTAGGGCTTGTCTGTATAAATTAATTTTCACCTTACCCCTTGAGGGAGCATATAGGGTTCACTAATTTCCTTATTGTAGCATCATTTAAATCTCACCAATAACCTCATTAGGAAATTAACTAGGACACCATTATTCAATTGTTATTTCATTTTCCTCATCTTATTCTTCTATTTTAACAATTTTTTAATTATTAAATAATATGTTACTTCACCTTATGTCTCGGAATGACTTCTTAAATAGGTGGAAAATGTAGACATTGAATTTTAATCACTTTCAAGTCTAATTAAAAATTGACATTACTTTTCAAAATAAAAATAAAGATTTAACCTGAAACCATTTGATCATTCCAATTTTTATAAAATTTTGATTTGCACTTCCTAAATTACATTGGGGAATCCCTAATTAGGCCAATGCATCATGATAAATCATCTTTGCTACCAACATATTTTTATAATCAATATTTCCTTCACAAATCTTCTCATTGTAATATTAAATCAAATGTAAATAATTTACACATGTGACCATAAATACTGATTGAGATTAATTATGTAATAACTTTATTAGGTTAATTAATCAATTCACCTTTTTTAATGTACAAGTTATGAATATTTAAAAATAAATAAATGCATTTATCCTCCTCATCATCCAAATTTACAACTTGATAAGTACATCATTGATCTATGTGAAGCTCCCATGTAGTTGAGCTTAATCCTCATTCACACTACTATATAAGGCACTCACCTTTCACCTAATATTATTCACTCCTTGCCCAAATTTTGATCATAATCATAAAAATAAATCTTGTACCATATCACAAATTTTTTTGCATTTAACCCTATGAACTCCACACTATAAACTTATTACTTTAAACTTCCTAACTCATATTACCACATGTCACATACGTCCTAAACTTTCTTGCTAACTTCTATAGCATTTACACCTGTACTTCATTTTACCTTGCAATTTCATGTCATAGCTCACAGAGTCACACATTGCAAAAGTTTTATGCTAGCTTTCCAAATTTTTAGTTATTCATAGCTCATAGCCATGCATTCCTTGTAGTCCCATACCTTCACTCATATCCTTACACACCTAGCTAACTCTTGGAATCCACAACACATCCAGTAGTATCCTTACCTTAGACACTACTTTAAGGGGTTCCCTAATCATCATTTATCTTGAAAGATAAACTGACACAACCATCTTCTTGGTAACTAATAGTGGTTGTAATAATTCTTGTATCCTAACTATAAATGTATGTAACATACACATAAGGCCAAAGGTTTATGTTCCAAATATTCATAACATAGATAACATGTTTTACATATCTAATCTATAAAACATGCATTATATAAAATTGTACCCATTTTTACCTATTTTCTATTAATGAATAGAAGTTACATTTCCTACAAGTAAGACTTCTATCGAATGTGTTTAGTTGTTTATTTCTAAATTATATTTTCCCATTCAATCTACACAATCATAAATTCATTGTCACCTACATGCTTGGTCTTGGGCCTCATGATGTAGATCATTATTATCAAAGCTAAAAATATTTATTCCTTTTTACGCTTGTAAACACATGAGCACAACTCAAGAAATAATGTTTGTTAATCAAATCTATTTTAGAATATCTATAAGAACATCATATCAAAAATAAGATGGCTAACACCTATAAGTAACTTGAGGTATCCCCCAAGGTATGAAAGCTCATTATTGATGCACTTGAGGAAAAACACACCAAATGTTTTGGACACTTCTTTAAATTGATAATTTAGCTCAATCTAACACCTTATATCACACTTCCATAGTTTTCTCAATAGTTGTTTCAAAAGAAAAACCCCTCAAAGTTTAAATACAATCTCAACATCCCTTTATTCAAAGTCAAGATCAAAACCAAAGCATTAGATGCATAGATTTGATAACTTGAGTCATACATCTTAGTAAATTATTTCATTGATGCTGAGAATATCACCTTCTTAGTATTGAAGATGTCAACATTGGTCATTCATTGGTGGGAAATATTAAATAGATAGTGTGTGAAAGAGTGTGTTCTAATTAAAACCTGGAAGAATTTTATTGACATGATGAAACCCTATATACCAATTTGAAGATGAATACATCAATTTTTAATAACTATGCTAGTGCAAAGATCAATCCATGGAAGACTACACCAGCATTTTTCATGACTACTCTGAGCACCTACATGAGAACTTGAGTGAATAACATAATGTGTTAAATTACATTAATGGACTCTCACATTATATATGTGTGAATATGGAGTTATTGAATTTTAACACTCTAGGGAAATCATATCACAATGTTGAAAAGATTGAGTCCAAGGCAAAGATGAAGTATTGTGTCACATCTTCATCTTACCCAACATGCAAGGCCTAGCCTTCACACAACTCCACATCATATACTTTTATGTAGAAGTAATAACATGCTCCTCATAAAGGATATTAGATATAGAATACTACTAAACCCTTGAATATTCTAATGCCTTTTACTTTAGATAAAGGTGAGAAGAATAAGTATAATGATACGTAGTTCCATTGTCATTACTCATACACTCATGATGGTTTTGAATGCCATGCAAATAAATACCTACTTACACAATTTACATTGATGGATGAAACTAATATATATGCATCTTTTCTAAAAACCAACACCACTACAATCAACATTACTAAAGAGTGTGAATGCTTCTTTCACACTAAGTTTTAGGAGTAGCATAAGCCTCTCCATATCATCGTTGATAGTGGTAGCTAGAAGAACATCATCATGAAATATACAACTTGGCACCTTGTTTTTACCACTATTTTGCATCCAAATCCATACACTTTAGGGTGGCTATAGTAGGGGAAAGATATATAGGTCTAGTAACAATTCACTTTTTAGTACAAAGTCAATCCTATGGAGGATAATGCTAATTATGACATTGCACCTCTGGAAGTGTGTGACATTATACTAGGGAGACCATAATTTTATGAATATGAAGATACATATCAATCCAATCCATAGGATTAGACTATTCTCATGAAAAATTGCTTCTACAACATTTTTGAGTCAATGCTCATGACCAAAGTCACCTTGGTCTCTTCCAAACAATATACCAAACTAGTTTTACATACATAAAATTTTGTGTAACTCATGGTACATGGTGATACACCTATGTATACATAATGAAATCACACCTTAGTAGTACATAGAAATCACACATAGTCATAATAATAGTAGATTGATAAGTTACTAAAGAAGAGTAGAAAAGTCTTCATATAACTTGAAGTCTTTCAAACACACTACACATTAAAACACCACATTTATTTAGTTCTTGGATACCCTATTCTAAATATACCCTATATCACAGATTAGTTTAGGTGAATGATGAAGTTCATTGACATATTCAAGAGCTTCTTGATCAGGGTAAGATCAAGCCTAACTCTTCACCTTGAGGGAGTTTCATAGTCATCACACCCAAGAAGGATGGGTCTTGGTGAATATACATAGATTATTATGCACTAAATAAAATCATGATGAAGAACTAGTATCCACTACCAAACATTAACAACCTTCTAGACCAAATTTGAGGCACACAATACTTCACCAAGATCAACATGAAGTCAGGTTACCATCAGGTTCCAATCCATATTAAAGACATATAGAAGACAACATTTAATATTTGGGAATTATTGTTGGATCAATTAGCACCATTGAATATAGTTCTTAAGGCTCTATCCAATTGATCTACACAATGGGAATAAACCTAGGTTATGGGTCACCTATGATGGGTTGGACCTCTAAAGAAGGCCAGCTTCCTCTTGATGCTCACCTCGACTAATGCTAAACTAATGCTTCAGAGAAAAAAGAGTTAGAAAGAGGATAAGGAATCCTAAGAAGGTTAAAAGGGTGATGAACCAAAGTTAAATAGACACTCATATTATCTTGAACCCACATTGGATCAACAAAAGATAACTATGGCTTACTCAATCTCTTAATCTCATTAGTTTCATAAATGTTTTATAGAAGAGGTTCTAATTAGAACACTAATCTAGACCTAAAATTTAGCTTGAAAACACTTTCAAAGAGGAAAACAAAAGGAAAATAAACTAGGAATAATATCCTTCTCAAATTCACCATACATAAGCATATTAAGCACTATTTAAAGAGAAGAGATAGGCAAAGAGTTCATCCTATTACTTCAAAAGGTAGTTATTACAATATTTTGATAGGGTTAAACCATATCAAATGAGCACACTTTTGAATTATTATTGATGAGTATCCCTATACAAGAAAATAATGATAAATTCTAAGAGCTAAGAACCCATTCAATGGGAATGATACTATGATATATAGGCTAAGGGAGAGAGAAAGAAAGTGGGAGTGCACCATCAAAAAGGGAAGACACCATCTTGAATCATTAATTGAGCTTGAACTACCACATTTTTATCTAATGAAATCCTTTCCACTTTATTGATCAATTAGGACATTACACATGGCTCACCAAGTTGAAAATCCCCATAAGGCCTTGAGAATGCATTGAATTACCCTAGTTGTAGTTCCAAACACTAGATCTTTTCTTTGATCCTTCATGCCATCTTTCAATTGAGGATAAAAATTCATGCTCATGGGTCTAAGAAAAACATGTTTATGTGAATTTTTTATGGTTTTTTTAATCAAAAATATGACCATGTTGAAGGATAAAGAGCTTCTTTAATAATCATAGACAACTACCTTCGATCAAATCTAAACCAAATCCTTTCTATAGATGGAAAACAAATCTCCTTTATATTTTTTCTTGTAGTCACACATATTTATGTAAAATTATAGACCATGTATCCCTTTTTATATCCATAAGGTCCAAAATACCTATTTTTTCCTTTCATCATCTATAAAAACTAAGGGCTCATTATGTATAGGTTTCCTTTACGTAATGACAGACATAGTTGCAGAATGGACCCTATATGCTACAAACCTTCAAATTAGAGGTCTATATTTAACCTTAATGGCATATTTTTATATTATTTATACCTAATTTCATGGATATGGACTTTCAATGGTGTTTGTATGAGCTTTAATAGTGGTGTAACAACCCTACAAGACCTATGTTTACTTTTATCAAAAGCTAGTTCTTGGGTTTGACCTTGTTTGTCAAATATTTCTTGAGCCAATCAAAATGTTCCAAATTTACTTCATTTTTATTGGTCTCATAGATACCTATTATCAATTCTTGACCATTTTGACCTCCTACATATTGTAATATTAAGCTATATGAATGATTTTAGACCATTGATCTCCTACCATGAATATACTTTAACATGTTGACCTACTCATACTGCACTATTAGTGTAGTCATATAAAATGAAACAAATTGGTAAATTGAGCATGGATAATGAAACCCAACCCATAAGTCCCTCTTTTTTGATCTTATGACACTCATAGTATTTTTTTCACTAATTCTCAGTCATCTATAGCCTTCTAAACCTGATCCTAGCCGAGCCAAGACCCTCTTTTCATGACCAATCCATCTCCTTAGGTCTCATCTACCTAGGAAAATAGTACCCAACTAGGATAGGAGTGTTAATGCCAATATTATCCACTTTTAGAATTTTTATCCAAGCTCATTTTTGTCCTCAATAGTCAATTTATTTTGGTTCCCCATCTTTCTTCTTATCAACCTAATGTGAGAAACTTCAATCCATGACCAATAGATCCCTATAAAATCCCATTCAAAGATCATTTGGATATGGTTGGAAAATATTATCAAACAAGCAAGAATACAAGTGAAACCACTCAGGAAATCTTCCCTATTCTCTACATACAACCATCTAGTATAGTCCTAAGCACCTCTAATTCTTTGCACTAGTCCCTAGTCATCTCAAGCACACCCAGTTTAGCATTTCCTTAAATTATAATATCAAAATTGCACCAAGCATTTTAAAAAGGAGAACTACATATGGCTTGATCCTTCTTCAGAGTATTAGTATGTAGATAGTGTGCCCACACATGGGGTGTGAATCAAGTCTAGTACATCTTACACACACTAACCCCTTTTCCCTATTTCCTAAATTTTTGTTCAAGTATATTGAAGGCTTATAAATGAAGAAGATCATATCTATAGGGAACACTGCTAATAGTAAATCTTCAATATTTTAGAGATAGTGTCACATAGACCTACCAAAAAAACCCTAAAAGCTTAGACTCTCAGGATAATAACATTGAACAAGGACTATAGTGTTGGTGCCATTCCTATCCACTTTTGGTGCTCCTATCCAATAAAAAAATGAAATCCAAAATCTTTTTTGTGATAGTATACCAAGCTTGCATAGTGAATATTAGACCATGTCTCAGTTAGATTAGCATAGTTTAAGATAAGTCTTATTTTCTCCCTTTTATTACTATTTTTATAAAATCTCTAATTAAAAATAAATTTCACAAATTATTAGGTTATTTATTACATATTAATTATTTATTTATCAATCTAGACCTTTTAACTAAATTAAGAATAAAACCCCCAATTATTCCTAAAATTGTTAAATTGTTTGGTGAACTCAACTTACTTCGTTTGTGCACACAACCCCTAAAAAACCTAGGGTAAAATTCTTACTGATTTTTCTTATAAATTTATAAATTTTTACTTGAATATTTAAATAAAAAATTCATTTCAAAATTTAAAAATCTAGTACTAAATTTTAAAATAATTTTCTATCAAACCCTAGTTGCCCATACTAGGTCCTAGTTTTTTTCTAGTAATTTTCTAATAATTTTATAAATTTTTACTAGCATATTTAAACTATAAAATCCATTAAAATTTTAAAATTCAATATTAATTTCAAAAAAAATATTTTTATCAAAATCCTAGTTATACATACTAGGTCCTATTCAATCAAGCATTTTTTGGTAATCTTCTAAAATTGTAATTACATATTTAAATCATAGATTCACTTTCAATTTCAAAATTTCATAGTAATTGATCAAAATCATCATTTTTCAAACCCTAGTTGCATATATTAGGTCCTATTCACTTATTGAGGTATCACCTTACATGTTTGTGAGCTTCGTATCCTTTTTGTGTAATTTCTAATTCACTATTTTTAGAACTTTGCATTCTCTATATTCAATAATTTATTTTTCTATCACTTTGAATATTAAATTTTTTTGTAAAAACTTTAAACATATTTAAAATTGTTTTCCTACCTTAACAATGGCCCAATACACCAGTTTTTATGAAATCGATAAAAGGGAACTTCAATAACTTCTAACCAAACACCCTGACATGTAGAGATGACATGCTAAGAATACTCAAAGAATAAAAACAAAGAGTAAAAAATGAACAAACTTCTCAAACCATTGAGTAGCCAATTATAAATGACACTATGGAGACAACTATGTCTCAACAACCCCCTATAGTAGCCCAACATACCTTTATGCCACCATTTACAACTAGTACATCCTTATCTCCTGATGTGGTAACCCTTATGAAAGAGATAATATCTCTTTAATCCAAGGTGATACATCTTGAGTAAGGTGCCACTAGACCTAAGCAAGCCTTGCATTATTTTTCTCTTTTGCATACACCATTGGCGTGTCACATTTCTTCTACACCCTTGCCACAAGGTTTTGTTCAACCCAAGCTTACTCTATATGATGTCAAGGGTGATCTAGAGAAAAATTTGAGAGATTTTCATGAAACATGATTATAATATGTACCAAAAAACTAGCTAATTATCAAGATCTTTCCATGAAACCTAAAGGATTATGCTTTACAATGGTTCTATAGTTTACCAAATTAGTCGATAAGTGCATTCAATCCTTTAGCTGACATGTTCCTAGCTCACTTCATCATTAACATTGGTGATAAGGTCTCATATGCTCAAGTTGTAAAATAGAAATAAAGGTCAAATGAGAATCTCATAGATTATATTCTTTGATATAAGACTATATTGTCTAAGATGACTAGCCCCATGGTCGATCAATAGTTATAAGATCTCTTCAAGTAGAGTCTTCTACCAGCTTTATATGAAATAATTATATTCAAAAGATTTTCTTACATCACTAAATTATGTCACACATTAAAATAAATATATTTTAATTTAATTTCAATGGGAAAAATCAAGTACACAAGTATCTCAAAAACAACCAACAAGAGTGACAACAAAGTCCCATACAAAGTAAAGTTCAATAATAACAAGATTCAAAATCAACCTATAGTTAAAGTAGATTCAAATCCCTCTCAGTGAGTGTTTTTATCAACACCTCCATGACATATATTTACCAACCTACCAATTTCTATAGCCATAGATTTATAGTAGATATTATATTGTAACATCATATCTCTCCAACCTATTCAAGAAGTTGACCCAATTAAGCCTCTTCCATAGGGATATGATCAACATGCATTTTGTGAGTTTCATAGGGCACCAAGCCACACAACAAACATATGAATTAGTTTAAGACATAAGATACTTGATTTAATAGATGTAAATTTTGTTATTCTTGACACTTTAGTTGAGCCTCCTCAAACAAAGAAAACATAGGATAAAACATTAAAAATATTCTCAAATCCATTTCTATAACATTCAAATTAGAATATAGAGGACACATCAGGGGTTTGCCATACATATCATGTACATCCAACACCAGATACATATAGGGCACCTTTAGTTGAGACACATCCTTTGAGCAACATGATTGGTGTATATAATTATAGAGTTTCATCTAGACCTTTCATCTCCTTCTCAAAGCAAGAGATCATCAAGGATGATTCAAATTATCATGCACTCTTTATTAGAGCTCAAATTCATAATCATCCTATTCATAGTGTTCTTATTGAAAATGGATCCTGTGTAAACATGTCCACTTTGACATTACTTTAGTATTTGGGATATTTAGAGTAGGATATCACTTCAAAAGACATATTTATCAATGGTTTCAATGGGCATATACAAAGTTCATTAGGTGAGATATTACTTACTCTATAGGTTGGTCTTATGCATGTGGCCACACCATTCACAATAGTTCCTAGTGCAAGAGTTTTTGATATGTTACTTAGTCGACCATGGATTCAAAACCTCAGGGTAGTGCCTTTTATAGTTCATATATACATGAAAATCATTCATGATAATAAGGTTATTATAATCAAAGGAGTTCCATATGATTTACCACTCCCCACTTCAAATCCATTAACTAATTTTCAATCACCAATTTTAGTTTTGCCATCAGTTTTAGTTTCTTCTCTTGTTATAGTTCCTTCTCTAGTTCAGAACTAGACATAGTTGAGGCATCCACCATTAGTATAGAGGGTTCATACACCTACACTAATTCATGATTCTAGATATCATCTTGCTATAATATTCACACCTAAGGTAGTCTCATTTAGATCTCATGCATCTACACATAGAGCACATGTTGAGAGAGATTCTCCTTCTCCTAGATGGGTCCCTAAGAGCCCTATAGTTCCATCCACTTCTGAGAGTTACAGAGGGACCCCATAGTTAATTTATACTTTAGAGATTTTAGAACGTCTACAACATATAGAGATTTTAGATCCATAGTCTCAACATTTTCATCATACTTCATGATCACACAAGATTCCACACCTTGATACAAGATACCTTGATAGGGAGTCTCGCATGAGACTCATCATTTCATATCATTTATCCTTAGAATTGATTGAAAATAGTTTCTTATGATTGATTATACATAGCTAAAATAATTATAAAATACAAAAACAATATAACATTTCAAAAAATCCAAAAACATTCAAATATTTAAAAAATAACAAAAACATGTCAATTATATGCATCATCCATGATTTACATTACTGCTACTATGCTAGGACTTACATTTACTATTCCATGATATTTTATGTTGATTTATCTTCATTAACATGCTTCACTTTATCTTCTTTGAGTGTGTGTATTGAAATCTAGCTATTTGATTGCTTCACTCTACCCATTGATGGGGTATTCCTATTTTACATTTAAGACACACATAGATATACATACCCACTGGGCCATCTTCTACATGACTACACCATACAAGTTATGTCATTATAACACTCAAAAATATAAGTTATCATGTTTATGTACATGATCAAATATCTTACATAGATTACTTTATTGACATATCATTAGTATCTAGCACTTGTTTATTCCTTAGCATATACCTAGTCTTATACTAAACATGTCTTGCATGCTTTCCCTCTTGATTTGATTAGTTAGATGTGATTGTATCTTTTTAGTATTTATATTCTTTATATTCTTACTTAGCATAGCTTTATGTGATTACATTGTCATTTCTTTCTTCTCTCTTATATTTTCTTTAGGACATTTGTTAATGTCCTTTTCTTCTATTCATGTGTGTGCCTTAGGACATTTGTCAATGTCTTTTTATTTTACTCTTCAATGTGCTTGTGGCTCTTGTGACAAATTTGATTACTCCACTTGTATGTATATGTGGTATTTAAACATGCCTTGTATGATTGATTTCTAGTTTCATTGACATGTGCCCATGTCCCTTGTTTGCTTCACCTCATGTCCACTCTTGTATGCTTTTTTCTTCTTTCCTTGTGTGCTTGTTTCTTGATTGATTTTGATTGTATGAAATGTCATGATCCATATCATGCATTTTATTATTCTATTAGATTCTATAATGGAAATCATGCTCTATCCCTATAACTAAACACTAAAAACTAACTACAATTTAAATTCTAATTTAGTACATTACACATGATATTACATTATTACATATATTTAGGCATACCCTTGTTGATCTAACAATATCTCAATATAAATCATGCCATATCTTGAGATATCTTATTGATTATCATTGAAATATCATGTATACATGTAGCATAACACATTTATAGGGATTTTTATTCTAAGGGAAGTCATAGTAAGGTCTCCATTCCTACCCTTAGAAGAGGGGCAATAAAATAGGGTTTTGTCATAGAGATCAGAGCTCTTATCAACCAAAAAAATCTAGTTTTAAAACACTGAGAACAACAACTAGACATCAAAGTAATTAGAATAGACCAAGTAGATAGTCAAAAATCCCAAATAGTCATCAGATTTGGCCGAAGACAATAGTGTCCAGATATGACTATAGCATTGGTGGCACTACTATCCATTTATAGCGCTCTTGTCTAAATAGTAGAAAAACTAGAGTTTTAGGAAATAGACATAAAGGTAAGTTTAGTTATAATTTTATCAGTTATAATTTAGACCAGAACCAATAGTTTTATTATTGTTTTCTCAAAGAATCTATATATATATATATATATATATATATATATATATATATATATATATATATATATATAGGAATCATGCATGGCATGATGGCTCTCACTTGTAGTTTTAGATAGGGAGGTTGGTACAAATTTCAAATTAGAATCCATGTTTTAGACACCAGTGATTTGGGGTAATGTGCATGGCACATTTGTTTTCTTTCTTTCTGATTTCAACATTACCCAAACATTCTCAGTATTTTCATGCCTTACTCCATTTGTAGGTGGTTATCATCATTTTGGTTTGGATTTCATACAAGCCTAAATTCTAATTTTTTGAGTTCTTGAGTTCTTGAGTGGCTTCTACATAAGTTAGAATCTCAATTTTGAAGTGGATTTCATATAAGCCTAATCTCCATATTTTAGAATGGCCAAGAGTGGCCTAGTTTCTAGCATACATTCAACCATACATGCCAACATTGTCAGATCATAGTACATTCATGGGATTTATAATTAATCTCATATGACACACATTATATATCGATATTAGTTTATAACTTCACTTCATGGGGTAATGAAGGAGCCAAAGGTCTAACTAGGCTTTGTATTATTAAGCCACCTATTTAGAGGGATTGGACACATAGTCTAAACATTGATAAAAACATGCATGACCATATAGCTTCACTTAGTGGGTAATTATGGACCCAAAGTACTATATTTTACATTCTTGAGCTAATTTTTGGGGAATTGATCACTCATATCCATTCATGATATTAATCTTGATAAAACACACATCTAACATTACTCACCATCACTCAGCATCACAATAGGTTTTTTATTAGTCTACATACCTAGGGATCTATATTCATTCCTTTTTATTCATCTCATTTACCCATTTTTATACATTATTATTTTGGATATAACATATCTAGTAAGAACTAATATACTCTTTATTTTATTTTATAAATTTACACTTCATAGTGTGCTCTCTCTATGCACAACCAACATCCCACAAGCTTCATGAGCTTCACCTTTACAATTAAGTTTAGGTACACTTTATTTTTTCTACTATCCTAGTATTTCGCTTTGCTACATCACTAGAATAAAGGTGGGGGGAAATGTAGTCATATAAAATGCAAAAAATTGGTAACTTGAGCATGGTTAATGATACCCAACCCATAGGTCCCTCTTATTTATTTTCATGACCCTCATATAATTATTTTCACTAATTCCTAGTCATCCATAGCCTTTTGTACTTGATCACAACTAATCCAAGACCATATTTTCATGACCAATCTATCCCCCAAGGTCCCATCTACCTAGGATAATAACACTTAACTAGGATAGGAGCACTAGTGCCACTATTTTCCACTTTCGATGCTATTGTCCATCTAATTTTTAGCCCTAATAGTCAATATATTATGGTTCCCCATCCTTCTCCTTATCAGCCTAATGTGAGAAAATTCTATCCATGACCAATAGATCCATATAGATCATTTGGAGATGGTTGTAAAATATTATCAATCAAGCAAGAATACAAGTTAAACTACTCAAGTATTCTTCCCTATTATCTACATACAACCATCTGGTATAGTCTTAAGTACCTCTAAATATTTTCACTAGTCCCTAGTCATCTCAAGCACACCCATTTTAGAATTTCTTTTCAATCTCATATGACAATTTCACCAAGCACTTTCAAAATAAGAACTACATATGGTTTGATCCCTCTTCGGAGTATTGGTATGTAAGCAGTGTGCCCACACATGACATGTGAAACACATCTAGTGAATACTACACACACTAACCCCTTTTACATGTTTTCCAAAGTTTTGTTTAAGTACATTAAAGGCTTATAAATAAAGAAGATCAGCTCTATATGGAACACTATTTATAGTAAATCTTTGCAAATTCAGAAAAAGTGTCATATAGACATGTCAAACAAAACCTAGAAAGCTTATACTCTTAAGATAATAGTGTCAAACAAGGAATATAATGTTGATGCCACTCCTATCCACTTTCAATGCTCTTGTCCAATTATAAAATGAAATCCAAAATCTTGTTTTTGATAATATCCAAAGCCTACATAGTGAATATCAAACCCTATCTCAATTAGATCATCATAGTTTAAGTTGTCTTATTTTCTCCCTTTTATTACTATTTTTAAAAAATATCTAATTACAATTAAATTTCACAAATTAGTAGGTTATTTATTTCATATTATTTACTAATTTATCGATCTATAATTTTAACTGAATTAGGAATAAAATTCCTAATTATTCCCAAAATTGTTAAATTAATTCAATCAAGATGTACGAAGCAACACTAATCATTCATTTACCTAGACCCAATTTCTTGTCAGTCCCTATGCATCATTGGATCATTGGTATGAATGAATTAGATCCATTGATCTAGAATTGGACCCACCTTTTTTTAGTTAATGTGCACCATCATATTTTTTCTGATTGATCTACACTATCAGATCATGCCCAACTTATAGCTCTTTAAAGAGTTTTAACCTAGGGACCTTTTAACTAGTTTGGACCTTGCACAAATGTTATATATTATTTTTTATAATGTGGGATCATGTGGACCATTGGATATTTATAAAATTTAAACCTTTTTAGGACTTTTTAATCCAAATGGTCACTTTATGGAGATCAAACTTGATATTTGTAAAAATAACGTATGCTACATGCCTAACTTTAAACACTTAGATATTGAGATAGAAATCTCGTACAGACATGAAAATTAAAAAATGTGTTCCTAGCATGAATAATTCCATGGAACTATGATATATTGGGTAGTGATGATTTTTAAGTGGACTTATAAAATATATAAGTGAATTATTCTATTTGATTCTATGTGACATCCTAGTGATTGTCTAGCTCACTTAGGCTTATGCTTGACCTTTTGCATGAATTTACAAGGCTCAAATGAGCTCCTGGGGCTTGTGCAAAACCTGATTCATGATCCTAAATGTTATGAACACCATGGAGCTATTTTATTGAATTTGAACAAACTAAATTTTAAGTGAACTTTAAGTGTTTCAAAAGATTTACAAGCTTCATGATCTCTTTGTTACACTAATTCCATTTACAACATCTATTCCTCTACTCATCCATTAGAAACTTGATCAATCTAAGCATAAAATTGGTATGTGGGACAAAAATTCCCAACATATTTGGTGACTCATGGGGAAGCATGAATTCTATGCTTGAGAACCTAGTCCGTTTTGCCTTGACTGGTCTATTGGGCTATGGAGTCCAAAGTATTCTCTCAACTAATAATGAAGATAACACAAGGATATCCATATATAAAACCTTTATTGAAGCATAAATATTGAAATAAATATAAAAAAAAATTCCCAAGGAACTTATTGAAAAGGTAGCACACAATAGAAAAGAAATGTGCACAAGGCACTTAGAGAAAATCATAAAAGCTACTCTAATATGTACAATATGTTATAATGGTTGCAATGATTCTAATAACAAGGATTAATATGAATTACATTAACTGGATGGGTAATACCTCACCATCCAATTGGGTAATCTAAAAGTCATTATGTTCCTTGCATCCATAGATCAAATGAGGACCACTCCATAGGCTATCAAATTTGGTATGGATATCTAGTTTAGCTTTATTTGAGTCCCATTTAAGGACTAGGTCCCACTCCTTAAATCTCTTTATTATATCTCTCTTGTCAAAGGATTTTTTAACATGAGCTTGATGTGATTCCAAATTTTTCATATCAAGGTCTCTAGTTTCTTCTATCTCCATGAGCTCTATCATTTTCAAATTCATGGGCTCATCCTCCATCAACTCAAGTTGATGGACTAACTCTAATGTAGGAAACTCAAGGGAAATATGCAATTTTTATTCCCTTACCTACATACGAAAATATGGATAATTACCAATGGAAGCTTCAGGAGTCACTCTATCAGCCCATAAGGCTATCTTTAGCTTGGTGTACCACATTCTCTATTTCTCTTCCATGGTCCTCCTGATGATCCTTAACAAATTCTTATTTATGGACTTTACTAGTACATTTACTTGAGGATAGTAATTAGAAGAGGTATTGAGGAGATTTCCAATTTGAGATCCCACTCACTTATCTTAATACTAAGGAATGATAATGCATTAGCTAAAATTATGGTGGTTAGGATACCAAATCTAGTCATAAGGCTATCATAGAAGTCTAAAACTGCACCCTCATTAGCCTCCTTCAAATTAATGGCTTCCACGCACCTGGTGGAGTAGTTAGTTATAATGACCACCCATTTATTCCCTACACTTGATGGTTGATTGATCATCCCTATGAAGTCTAACACCTATTTCATGAAGGGTTACTCCACCTAAATAGGATTTAATGGAAGGGCTACTAGTTTTTGCTTTCCTACAAAAAGGGCACACTTTTGAAAAATTTTAACCCATACATGAGCATCCTTGAAAACATTGGGATAATAATATACAATCATCATTACCTTTGTTGCAATGGTTCTAGGTGTAAAATGACCTATTGTAGGTCCATCATAGAATTGTTCTGAGAGCTTGGTCACTTGGTCATCATCTATGCACCTAAAGAGTACATCATTTTGGTCATTTCTAAAAATAAAACCATAAAATAATGCATAAGGTATAGATTGAAGCATAAAATACCTTCTCTTGGCTCTATCTAAACCTTAAGAGTATTCTCCTATTGTTAAGAAGTGAGTCATGTCTTGAAGCAAACTTTTTTGAAGTGGATGTATACCTATTTGTGAGTTGTCTTGGATAACCAAAATAGATTCCTTATCTTCCCAGAGGTCATTTACCATGTGATCATAAAATCTAGTACCTTTGACCAGCTTGGTGACCTTGATCTCTACATCATATTTCATGACCTTTGTGATCTAGCCTACTCTCTTCTCATTCAAATCCTTGTTAATTAGGAAGTCCCTAAATCTTGGATGAGACACCATAATATGGATCTTATTGTTGGAAAGCATGGGCCTAAACTTCTTGAGGATTCTCAAGGCTACAATAACTTACTTCTCAATGAAAGTATACCTCACCTAGTATCCTTCCAACCCTTGGCTAGAAAAGGCAATTATATGATCTATTCCTTCACCATTCTTATGCATAAACATAGATGATATGTTGTTAACATTGGTAAAGGTGTAAAAAACAAAGTCATTGGAGAAATTAGGATTTATGAGTGAGGGGGACTAGGCAATGGCCTACATGATGGACTCAAAAGCTACCTTGCCTTCATTAGACCAAGATAACACTTAGGTTTTCTTTATCATGGTCATGATAGATTTGAATAGGTTTTAAAAACTAGGTATGATCCTTCTCACAAAGTTAATCTTCCCAAGGAAGCTTTAGATCCCTTTCTTGTGTTTTGGTAAGGATGAGGCTAAGATAACACTTAATCTATCAAGGTTAATGGCTATTTATTCTTTAAAAAAAATGTTACCCAATAGCTTACATTCATGTATAGAGAACACACATTTATTGGGATTTAAAGAGATATCATACTCTTTACATCTCTATAATATCAGCTCAATATGGTCCATATCCTCACTAGCATTCTTGGATAAGACTGTGATGTCATCCAAGTAGTCTAGTACCATTTTATTTAGTAGTCTTTAGAATGCCATGTTCATTTCTCTTTGAAAGGTTTCCCCAATATTGGACAATCCAAAAGGCATCTTATGATAGGTAAATGTGCCCCACTTGGTGGTGAAGGTAGTCTTGTACTAGTTTTCTTCTCTTACTAGCACTTGGTTATAACTTGAATAGCCATCTAGGAGAGAGAAGCATTCTAAACTAGAAATTATTTAAAGGTGTTGTTCCATGGATGGTAAGGGGTAGTGATCCTTCAAAAAGACACTATTTAAATCCCTAAATTCCACATAATCTAATCTTCCCATTATTTTTTATGATAGCTACTAGATTAGCTACCCATTAGGAGTGTTTGATTGGAAAGATTATCTTGGACTCAATTAGTTTGGCCATTACTTCCTCATGAGATATTAAATCTTGGGGTTTATTTGCCTTTTCATCTTCTTGATAGGCTTGGTATTATCCCCTAGTTATATAGTGTGTTAGGATAATTTAGGATCAAAACCACTTAGGTCACTATATTACCAAGCAAACATGTTTGCATATTCCTTAAAAATCTCTATGAAAGCATGCATTTCATCTTTAGTGCTTACCTTTCCAAGTTTTATGAGCTTGTCTTCAAAGATAAGAACTATCTCATAGTTCTCTTCATTATTTAACATCATTGCTTTGTCCTTCCTCATATGGTCCCCTTCATGATATAGAACTTCTAGGGTGAATAACCATTTAGGAAGCTCATTGGACCTTAATTAAATAATCTACTACTCATATTGATGCTACAATTTTCCCTAGTTAATGGAAGAGAGCTCTGATTCTTATTAAAATAAATAGGCAATCTATTTATATTTTCAAAGACATACCAATGAGCTTCATTATCTATAAATGATGGTATTATTACCACTTTGACATGTGGTTTCATCTTGGTCTATTTTAATTTATTGGAGATGTAAAAATGAGCCCCTATAGATGTTAGTCTTTCAGCATGTTGATTTTGGCCTCTTGACACTGACTGGATATTAAAGGCCTCAAAGTCCTCAATTAGGTTCCACACTCTATGTTTTTATGACTTTATTAAGTGGTTCTTAGTGACATTCTAGCTTTTGGCTTGGTGCATAATCAATTCACTATCCCCATAAACCTGTAATTACTTAATCCCTCTCTTACTATCCCATTGAAGGCCATGGATGAGACCTTCATATTATGCTATATTGTAGGAGAAACTAAATTGGAATCTATATAAAGAGAATTAATTATAATTTTAAGGGGATGTTAGCATAACACCTGTACCTACTCCATGATTGCTCTTTGAGCCATCAAATAAAAAATTACATAAACCACTAGGTTCTTCTTGAGGATTAATGAGGGATGGCATGGGTTGGCTTTCTTCATACAAATAGTAAACACCCAAGTCCCTTTCTTCAACACCCTCTAAGGGATATACAAACTATATTTCATTCCATATTTCATCCATTAACATGTTTGGTACCTCTTATGGATAAGTGTTTAGCTCCTACCCCATTACAAATTCATCCTCATTAATGATAGTGAAATTAATGTTGACATTATTTGGTCTATAGGGTTATATACATAATTATGCACTGGGATTAGATTTGATTGACTCTTTAGCCCCATACCTTGTTTTTAATACCATATAATACCAATTTGATGCAAGGTAGCCTTCAATTTTTGTATTGAATTCCCTAGATAGGCATAATGAAAAATGAGGTGGTACATCCAAGATCAACACATCTTGAGCCACTGAGACATGAAGACAAGTATGAAAGGTCATATTGATTAATATAATTTTGATAGATGGAATGGTAGAATAACCACCAACTTACAACACTCCTTTATATTGGGGCTCATATTTTAGACCAAAATGATTAACTATAGACTTTGGCATTACCAAGGTACTAACCCTACTATCCATTAAGCAATTAGGTACTAGAGAGTTGCCAATGGTCACTAAAATATATAAGGGAGGAGGATTGACTACTTTAACTTATTCCCATTCATTTTTTCCTTTGGCTATATTGGTAAGGACCACATTTTCCTTACATGGTGGTTTATTTACAACATTGATATTGGACACTACTTCTTAAAGGATGTCTACTTGAATAGGCATGGAAAGCATGTCCCACATTGGCACACTCACATTGGACCTTTTCATTTTTATAAAATGTTTATAGGTGAAATTCCAACCTTTGGTTGTGATTTAGGAATCACAACTGTACCTTGAGCTTTTGATTTTTGAGGGACCAAGACATTTCCCTAATTTTGACCCCTTCGAGATAATTGGACCTTTAGAACAACAATAATCCAACTAGTTTGGATGTTGAAGAATTATTTTTAGGAGGATCCTTGCTTGGTTCCTAGTTACCATCCATGTTCCTTCTTTTGAATTTGGTATTTACATCCACTAGAATGTAAGCTTGGCTAGAACTAGCATGTTGGTTTGATGAATAACACTCTTCTTACTCATAATTGACCATGGTAGAATCAAACTGGTTGGTCCTTGATTAGACCCTTGACCTTGTAGAGGCTATTATGGCTTGGTCATCATAGGTACCTCTGAATTTTGGTCCATGAGAGATTGGTTGTACCAAAAATTAGTAGCTTGCTACCATTGATCATTGAAGGCTTGGTTGAGGTCAATATTTGGGATAATATAATGAACAAAAGACTAATTCTAAGTCATGGTAACCTATGATTCTTGAGACACATTATTTTGAACTTGTAAAAATGTGTTTGAAGTGATAGTAGCATTAGGATTGTAGTTTTACATTAAGGTAAAAGCAGGTTTTGAAGGGGCCCCAAAACCCTTTACATCAAAAAGAAAGATAAAACATTAAGCACAACTAGGTTTAAAAGAACCTGATACCAGTAAACAACTAAACCAGGTTTTACAGGGACCTATTACTAGTAGATGTGACCAAATAAAACTGCTATTAAAACACTAGAAGGATAGTTAACAGACTAGATAAACAACCTAAAAAACCTCCTGAACTAGTAACCAGAAAACCAGTGAAGCAACCAGTTTACCAACCCAAAAAAACTAGTCAGCAAAAGGGAACATTAGGTTTTCCTTTTGAATTGAGGTTTTTTTTTACATGACTAAAGATTCTTATCTAGAGGGGGGACCAAGGGCTTAGACTTCTTCCTATTAACTAATGTCCATCCATCCTATAACTTTGCTACCTCGATAACCCATGCCTCAGAAGACAGTGATCCATGAAACCCAGGGGACACGGACACCACAATGAGCTCCTTGTGAGAATCAGCCAAAGTCTGGCTCCTAAGAAGATCCTCTAAAATAGGGGATGAGACCAATGCCACCTCAACCACTGGCTTAGAAAGATCACTAACCATAGCCTCCATAGGAGCTTCAATGGAATTTTTCATCAAAGAATCCTCCTCAACCACTAGCTCAGAGTGAACACTATCCTTAGTCTTAGGAATAACCAGAGCTTTCATAGGTTGTTTAACCATGTGATGTTCAGAGGAAGCCTCAGACTACCAAGAAGGTGGTCATCTAGATTTGGATTTCCTAGCAGCACAATGAGCAATAATATGACCCGTCAGATGGCACTTCCTACAATGAAAATGGATACCCTTAAAATACAACATTTGTGTCCAAGTACCCATTGGGGAATCCAAGCAAATCACCTTAGGAAGGCCCTTAGAAACATCTAGATCTACCAGAAAGTGTGCACAAGTTGAATGGAGAATATCCAAAGTGTCTGCATCCATAAATAAAAAATACCCAATAGCATTTTTAATAGTTTTAAAAACTGACTCATGCCAAAGATGTATTGGAAGATTAGGGAGCCAGACCCAGATAGGGAACTTATTAAAGGATTCCTAGAGAGGATCAAAATCCATATGCCACGGTTTGGCCATGAGTGGGTATCTGCCCTGCCAAGAAAAATTATTGTGGCATAAAATAATCTTCCTGTCATTGGAACAGAGGAACTTTGCTATAAAAAAACCCTTAGCACATGGGAAGATTTGGACATTATTTTCAATAAGTGGCATCTAGTTCTTGGAGATCCAACCATGTAGATCTGCAAGAGAGGGCCAAAAGCCATGAAAGCAAAAAATAGTAGCAAGAGAGGAAAGCTCTTCTACCATATGAAAGATGTCTTCAACTGATTCATGATCTAGAGTTACCCTAATAGGTTTTAAAGCACTTACACGTGAAACATGAGAAGGCCCAAATGATACGTGAGGAAGAGTATCATGTAATCCAGCTTTAAATGTAGCCACGTCAGCAAAAGTCCTTCCCCTAGAACCAAGACTTGAACCAAGAGCAGGGGATCCATTAGCCAGATATGAGGTAGGAATAAAACCCCCACTCACAGAAGAAAATGCATTAGGGGCAACCAAAACCCTACCCCCACATGTGGAGGAATCCCCACCCATAGCAATAGCCACACTAGTCGTAGGATCCACGACCTCTGGCTTCAAATTTTGAAATCACGTATGTGTGGGAGATGTAGGAGCCATAGCCAGGAGCCATTTTTTATTAGTGTTGTTAGACCAATGATTGTTTTTATAGAAAGTGATACATTAGGATTTTAGTTATTTTTCCTATTATATCCATGTTTCCCTTGTCTTTAGTTTTGACCTTGGCCCTGACCTTGGTAGTTCCCTTTATATGGTAGCCTATTTACATGAAAATATTTATGATAAGATTGATATGAACCTTTATAAGTCCTATTGAAATATTTATTCCTCTTAACATTAACTATCTCATTTATTAAATAATGAAACATGCTCTTGAGCTCTTAGAAGTTATTTTGTTCTTGGAAATCACTAGATCCATTAGTGGAAGCTTTCTCTTGTTTTGGTATAGGTATTATAATAATTTTTGGTGTAGGAAGAATGCCATCAAGTGGAGGGATATCAATAGGATGTGGTCTAATTTTAATAAATAAATGCATTGGTGGTATATGTGTAAGCTTTAAATCTTGAACTAGATAATTTTATACTTTGATAGCCACCTCATAAGCATCTAGACATATATTCCCCCCATAGATTAGATTATCACTACTATATCACTATTTAAAGATTTAAAATAATATATAAATTCAAAGTTAGGGTTGGTCTAACTAATATTGTAATTTTATCCCATGTGTTTTGGAACCTTGTGTTGAAGTCTTGCATGACTTCATGAGGAGCTCTCTTAATGGTAGTTAGTTTCTCTACAAGTGACAAACGGTCACTTTTGTCCTCAAATATTTTACACAAGAATTCTCCTAATTGGTCTCATGTTTTAATGGAATTAATATTAAGGCCTCTATATCAATTTAGGGCCTTTCCTTTAAAATAATTAGCTAATAACCTAATAGCTATATTTTCCTTAGTGACATTATGGATATTAAAAAAATTGGCTATGTCCACGACGTGTTGAGAAGGTGTTTTAGCTTGGTCACCAACATAATAAGGAACACTTTTAAGAGATATAACTAGGATAGGATCATATTGGGTAAGGGATAGAGGAATTTGGTCATTAAAATCCATGCAATTTTTAGGGACTACCATGGATACAAAAGGATCTAGTAAAGGTCCTCTTTTAGGGTTGGGTCTTGAAAATGAATTAGGAGCAAAGGTTCTTTGATATGGATGTGTATTGGTAAACCTTAATATTTTTGTTGAATTTAAAGGTAGTTCAACAAATTCAAATGGAATACCTATTGAAGCTTACCTAGTTTTCACCTTTGGCATGAGAGATAACTATTGCTCTACTATTGCTTTGGATCTTAACTATTGTAAATTTGATCAAACTAGCATCGACTTTGATTAATCTTCCTTTTGGACTATGATCCCACTAGGCATGCCAAAAATTGTTTTTAGATTAATTTTCACCCTTCGAGAGAGTTTTTTTAGGTTCCCTCCTATTTTAATACACAATGGGAACAACCCCATGCTATGGGTCACATATGATGGGGTTGAACATCTAGAGAAGGTTGACTTCCTCTTGATGCTCAATGAGACTAATGCTAAACTAATGTTTTACATGGAAAATGGTTATAAAGAGGATAAGGGATATTAATAAGGCTAAAAAGGTGATGCACCAAATTTAAATGGACACTCATATAAGCTTAAACACACACTAGATCAAAAAAATACAATTATGGCTTACTGAATCTCATAATCTCACTAGTTGTATAAATGTTTCATAGAAGAGGTTCTAAGTGGAACACTAATCTAGACCTAAAATTTAGCTTGAAAACACATTAAAAGAGGCAAGAAAAAGGATCATAATCTAAGAATAATCTCCTTCCTAAATTCACCATACATAAGCATTGATTAAAGATAAGAGATAGGCAAAGAGTTGATCATATTACTTCAAAAGGTAGTTCTTACAATATTTTGATATGGTTTAACCATATCAAATGAGCACACTTTTGAAAAAGTCTCGATGAGTATCCTATTCTGAGAAAAGAATGATATATTCTAAGAGCTAAGAACCCCTTCAATGCGAATCAGACTAGGATATATAGGAGAACGGAGAGAGAGAGAGAGAGAGAGAGAGAGAGAGAGAGAGAGAGAGAGAGAGAGAGAGAGAGAGAGAGAGAGAGAGAGAGAGAGAGAGAGAGAGAGAGAGAGAGAGAGAGAGAGTGGGAGCATGCCATCAAAAATGGAACACAACATCCTAAATCATTAATTGAGATTGAACTAACACCTTTTTTACCTAATAAAAGTCTTACCACCTTTTTTTATTAATAAGGACACTGCACATTTCTTACCAAGTTAAAAATACCAAAAAGGCCCTAAGAATGAATTAAATGCACTTAGCTATAGTTCCCAACACTAGACCTTTTCTTTGATCCTTTACACCATCTCTCACTTGAGGACAAAACTTCATGCGTATGGGTTTGATAGAAACATGGATTTATGCATTTTAGGTGACTTCTTGTAAAAAATATGGAAATGATGAAGGACAAGGAAATTATTCAATAATCATAGATAACTACCATCGATCAAATATGGACCAGATCCTTTCTATAGATGGAAAACCAATATCTTTTATTAGTTTTCCTATAGTCACATATATTGATGCAAACTTATAGACTGCATATCCCTTTTTATCTCCATTAGGTCTAAAAGGCCTATGTTTTCCTTTGATCATTTAAAGAAATAAAGGGATCATTATTTATATGTCTCCTTTAAATAATGGCAAAAACAATTGTAGATTGGACCCCATATGCTATACACCTTTGAACTAGAGGTCTATATTTAAGCTTAGTGGTGTCCCTTTATATTATTTATACCTAAATACATATTTGTGGAATTTTAATGGTGTTTTAATAAGATTAATGGTGATATAATTACCCTATAATACCTATGTTTGCTTCCATCAAAAACTCATTGTTGAGTTCAACCTTGTTCATCAAAAATTGCTTGGGCCAATCAGACTGCTCCAACTTACCATCATTCCCATTAGCCTCATAGATATTTGCTACTAAACCTTGATACTTTTGACTTCCTATGCACCATAAGATTAATATATAAAAATTAATGTGGGCCCTTGATCTCTTGCCATGAATATCCTTTGACATGGTGACCTGCTCATGCACTGTTGAATCAAGATGTACAAAGAAACACTGATCATTGATTTACCTAGACCCACTTTCTAATTTGTCCCTATGCACCATCAGATAATTGGTATGAATGAATATGTTCCATTTATATAGGCTCAAACCCACGTTTTGTCAATGAATACACACTATCAAATTTCTATTTGATTGATCTACACCATTAGATCATGGCAAACTTATAGCTCTTTAAAAGGATTTAACCTGAGGACCTTTTGACTAGTTTTATGCCTACATAAACATTATATCTTATCTACTAGAATGTGGGATCATGCATACCATTAGATATTTCTAAACTTTAAACCTTTTAAATACTTTTTAAATCCAAATGGTCACTTCATGGAGCTCAAACTTGACATTTATGCAAACATCATATGTTGTAGGTCTAACTTTAAACACTTAGATCTTGAAATAAAAAGATCATGTGGACATGAAACTTTCAAATCATGTTACTAGCATGACAAACTCCATGGAATTAAAATATATTGGCTAGAAATTCTTTCTAAGTGGAATTATAAAATACATAAGTGAACTAGTCCCTTTGATTCTATGTGACATCCTAGTGATGGTTTTGATGACTTAGGCTTATGTTTGACCTTTTGCATGAATTTCCAAGGCTTAAATGAGTTCCTAGGGCTTGTAGAAAACCTAATTCTTGATCTTTAATGTTATGACCACCATGGAGACTTATATTTTTAAATTTGGACAAACTACACTTTAAGTGAACTTAAAGTGTTTCAAAAGATTTAAAAGTTGCATGATCTCTTTGGTCCACTCATTCCATCCAAAAAATCTATTCCTCTACTCATCCATTATAAACTTGATCCATCTAGGAAAAAAAATTGTATGTGGGACAAAATGGCCAATAGGAAGGATTTTATGAATGGTTGTTCATGGCTTTTAACCTCACCAATGCACTATCAACTTTTATGTGTTTGATGGATTATCTACTTAGGCTATTCTTGAAATATTTCATCATCATCTACTTGGATGACATTCTCATGTTTAACAAGACATGGAAGGAGCATATGAAGCAAATATCACATGTCTTAGATACTTTTTTTCAACAAAAGTTGCAAGCCAACTTAGCAAAGTGTACATTTAGCACCCATAGATCTAATACCTAGGCTACATCATTGATCACACTAGAATCAAAGTATATCCATATAACATCAAAGTGATCCAAGATTGGCCTACTCTACCCAATATCAAAAAATTGAGGACTTTTGTTAGACTTGATAACTTATAATAAAGGTTCATCCTTGTATTCTTGCACATATCAGGGTCTCTCAACCAGATCACACATGTTAAATCCAAGTCTAACTAGACACATACAAAACATATTTTTGAAGAATTCAAAAAATGCCTCTATACAATACCTATTATCATAATGGTTTACCTTGTACAAACCTTTTAAATACACATTAATGTATCTTACTATGCACTTCATATAATGCTTATACAATATGGACATCTGATTGCATACCACTCTGAGACATTCACTAGCATGGTGTAAAGGTATTATAACTATGAGAAGGAATTGTAGTTTATTGTGAAATTAATTAAGTAATGGTGACACTACATTATCAAGAAGGAGATAATTATTCATTCAAACCATAAACCACTTTAGTTTTTACATGTGCAAAGTAAGTTGAAAAATGCATGCCATATCAAATGGATGATATACCTTTAGCAATCCAGTATCATAATTAAACACAAAAAAGGGAAGGATAGTAAGGACAAATATTTCCTTATTTGACCACTTATTCATGTGCTCATCATAGTGATAGACATTTATGACCATAATTTTCTAGATTGGGTTCCTCTCTACACAGTTGATCATAACTTCATAATAACTTACACTAGCCTCATGTAAGGTACACAAGTTTAGGAGTTTTATTTTCTTGAACATCTTCACTACAAGCTCAAATATCTCTATGTTCCCTCTAGTGAACCTCTATAATTACTCATCTAGGAAGCACTCTACGCTAATACCTTGGACACTTTTTTGTGCCAAAGAGTATAACTAAATTATAGTCACACTTTTACCATCAACACATGTGAATAGATGTGGAACACCATATCAAGTCATGCACTCCTTGTTGCATCACCAAACCCACAAATAATAAGCTAGGAATTTACAAACCTCTAGTAGTTTTATCCAAACCATGGGAATTTATCAGCATGGAATTCATGATTAGATTTCCTATGATAAGATGATAATATCATGTTATGTTTGTTGTAGTGGATCAATTTTCCAAGATGGCCATCATGGTCACATGTAGAAAATACATTGATGTAGATGGCACTATGCAAGCATTATTCAACCATGTTTAGGTTAATTTTGGGTTACCTAGATCCATCATCTTTAACCATGATCAATGATTTTTGATTCATTTTTGGCAAGCATTATGGGAATTAATGGGTACATAACTAGATTGGTTGGTAAATTTTCATCTTTAGATAGATGGACAACCCAAATTATTCAATTGTGAACTTATTCATCTTCTATGAATATAAAACCATGTACATGCTCACACTTGGGATGATAATATATTATACATTCAACACACCTATAATAGGGCTTTTCATATCTCTATTATCCACAGTCCATTCTAGACATGTCTTAGGTTTCAACCTTTAACACCTCTAGACATATTCTACCATGTGCCATTAAGAAATGAGTCACATGCACATGAATGGAAAGGGGACAAATCCAAGAATTTTATATGACACATCTAGTCTATTCATTGTCAAGTTCAATATATTCTCACTCACACTCAATATAAGTATAAGGAGGGTCATAACACACATCACACACCTCATACATTATGAGCTAGTGATAAAATCTAGTTATAACTTTAACATAATATATTCAAAGTTATACACCAGAATACCATTCCTATGTGCTATGTTCCTTATACCATTTCATGCACATCTGGTGAGAACACCTTCATTATTGATCTACATTAGTACTTGGGAATGTACCTAGTATTCAACTTGGAACTTCTCAAGCCTTACATTCTACCACTTCTTGATTTAGCAGTCGCATGCCATATTTTTAATTTTGATATTGATCACTTACATCTAATAGAGAAGGAATAGATCATCAAAGTGATAGACACACACACACACCCATCATGATGCATATCAAATTTTTTGAGTGGTCAAGGTTTGGAAATATGTTGATCACACTAACTGGTGCACTTCACAATAACATTAGCTGTATTTTACACAACTACACACTGATGCAATGGATACCATTACTCTTTAAGAAAGGACAAATAATCTATTCACATATCCAATGTATCCCAACTTACTCTTTGTTCACTCTACTACATAGGGCATACACATCTCAACCAATCTTGTGAAATGCTTGCTTGAAGTTTGATCATATTCATAAACATAAGTCCCATGCCAAATCATATTATTTTATGTATTAATCCATATATACTCCAAACTACACACTCATTATTTTTCACTTCACAAATCATAGTCGTGCATGGTGCATAAGTCTTATTCTTGCTCATTAACATTTATACCCTTTACACTTGTAATTCACTACACTTTGTATTTTTATGTCATAATTCACATAATTATACACCACATAAGTTATACGCTATTTCATTTAATTCAATGATATTAATAAATTTTATGCCCACATGCCTTGAAATATTATGCCATATCTCATAGCCCCATGTGCCTAAACAACTCTTGGACCCCACATCAGATCCACATGTCACCTCACCTTGGTCATGTGCTTTAAGGGGTTTCCCAACTATAATCCAACCTAAAAGATGAACCCATGAAATCATCTTCTTGGTAATTGGTAGTAGTTGTAACTACTCTTGTATCCTAACTATACAAATATCAAACATAAACATCTAGAAAAAGGTTTATATTCTACATAATCAGAACTTAGATATCATACTCCATGTATTTACTCTTTAAAACATCCACTATTGTACAATGTATAATTTTCCCCCTATTCTTTATTAATGAATATAATTTTAATTTCTTAAAAGTAATACTTTTTATCCATTAAATGTGTTTAGTTTCTTTTTTAATTATCTTTGCCCATTCACTTTGTATAACCAAAACTCAGTTTTGCCTCACATGCCTGGTCTTGGGCCCCATGGTGAAAATAAATGTGCTAAGTGAATAAAATATCAAAGGAAACTTTATTCCACACTCACATGGGTGGGAGACAAGGCCCAAATTAGGTAATTACATCATGTTAAGATACAAACATATGGAAGGACACTTTATTCCCCATTCACATGGGTGGGAGAAAAATTCCATGCCCTTCACATGTAATCATTTTCAACTATTGATTTCCCAAATGAGATAAATTTCTCAAAAACCTTTCATCCTAATCCATTGATATCCAAAATGATATCAATGGCACCAAATGATTCAAATTTTCTATAAATAGAGGGGTCATCCTCTATCTTTATCAATATTCTTCATCCTAATCTACTATGTTGAAATCCCTCTAGTAAGATCCCATATTACAAGATTATTATGTCAAACTATCCTTAGAATCTTTAACCTTCTTCTATCAATCAACAAACCACAACAAATCCACAATACTCTTATTGAAAATGATACATTCCATTCACTAGGAATTAACATTGATTAATGTTCTCTTATTCGCATCTTGATCACAACCACATTTACAAAGCCAAAAAAGAAAAGAGTCTCTCAAAGAAGGTAAAACACTTGCATACATTTCATTTAATTCACCTTTGTTTTGTTATTTTCTCATTCCTAGTGATTAGTATGAGGGTGTGTAGTATTCAAGTTGGTTTTTATTTATGTCATTAACAATATTACTAACCCTCTCTGGATTCATATTTATAGTTTTTATTTCTAATTTATGTTGTAAATAAAATGTTTAGATGCCTTATTACTCCATTATTTTAATTTTAATATACTTATAAAATGAATATAATCCTATGCACTTATATTTATTATACTCATTAAATATGGATGCCCCCCAAAAATTATTTTATTTCTCTACTTTTTACCTTCATGCATACATATACCGTCAATTATTTATGCTTAGATTTATCTTCCATGATTCAAGTGTCCATGAAATAATGTAAATTTTAAAATATTTTATGTATTTATATTTTATATTTTAATTTTTATAAAGAGTATTATATCTTCTATTCTCTCTTAAAAATATTCTTCGAACTCCACATTCATCTTCTTCAATCTCTTTTCTTAGATATATTTTATTGTATCTAAGGTGTGTACAACAAGTTATCATTTTAAATAACAAAACTTCTCTATTTATTATAATTATATTACATCTATACATCCCCATACTTTCAACCTCTCCTTATTAATTAAATTGATCAACATTTTTTCTTAGTCCATATATATTCTAAAGTATCCTCTCTCATGTTAAATATATTTTTTAATTACTTCCACATCTCTATGAGTCAACATACTACATATGTAAGTTTTATGGTTAGTCTTACTAGCAATATCCCAAATTTTTAAATGATTTATATTTCATATTAATTATTAATTTCATAACTTCATATTCCATACTATGATGTGAATCATATTATTTTAGTGACACTAATACATAAAACCTTGGATACTTTAAATGCATAACAAAAAATTATTTAAAATTTCCCATACAACATCTCTGACATTCTCATGTTTGATAGTCCCCCTTGAGATATCTAATTTTAATGATCCTTGAAAAAAATGGTATTCAATGTAAAATATGTCCTTTGTCTCTCCAATAGGTTTTTAAATCCCTATTTTGTTTCCTTATCTCATAATTTTTCACATTTTATCTCTTCTTATTTTTTATTTTATTGCAAATTATCTTTTTCATTTTATTTTTCACTATGATCTTTATACCCTTTATTTTTGTTGGAATGACCTTATACATTCTCCATTTGATCCTATTTTACTAGTTTATTTCTATCTTCTTCCACCATTGGGTGAATGACAACTATCATGGATAAAATTTACTCATTAGTTAGTCTCTTTATGTAGTTTATTAATATTTTCATTACATCTATTTTCTTGTTCCTTTGGACTTTGAACACTTATTGGCTTGTTTGTGCATAAAGTTTATTAAAAAACTATAATTATCACATAATAACATTATGGTATTATGGTAGTAAAAATATATTATATTTGTATTTTAACTTGGACATCTACATCTTGAATATGCATAGTAGTTCCTCTTATATTTACTTGAGCTATAATGTATATTGTAGTTTATATTATTATGGGGATTTTTTATCAGTGGAAGTTTGAATTAAACTCAATTTTTGTGTATCATCTATAAATAATTGTAGACACTCCATTTTTATCTCTTATGTGTCAAAATTTCAAAATGGAATGACTTCCCAAAATTATACACAAACTGGTCTAAAATCATTGTTCATCTAATGTACGAGTTTGAATTCACCTTGGAGCATATCTAGGTGGGATCATTCATTTTATTAAGTTTGTTCAATTATAATTCTAGTAATTTTTTCTAATCAATTATTCTACTTTGATCAATTCACTAATTCTCCTTTATTGATCAAATAATGCAATAAATTCATGTTATCTAAATCATTTTTCTAATAAAATTACCCACATTGTATTAATTAAATTAATCTTTGATTAATTAAATTAATCATTCATATAATTATAATATATGAAAATGGAATTGTAATTTCCTTTCATTTATTAATTCTTTCTTTTCCTTATCTATAAAAAGGGAATCATCATTTGAGAAATAATCTTGAGATCCTATGGAATATCCTTTTATGATCCCACCATTTAGTAACTAAATAATATGAAGGATTATTTTCCACCCTTCATATTGGAGACAAGATGAATCTCCTACAATGAATCTTGTGAAATATTTTAGGAACCATTTTAAACCCTTCATATTAGAAGCAAGATGAATGGTTCATTAATGATCCATGTGATTTATCTAGAATAGTTCTCCACCCTTCATTTTAGAAACATGATGAAGGGAGACATTGACTCTTATAAATATATTATAGGAATAATTATCCACCCTTCATATTTGAAACAATATGTAAAGATCATATTAATCCCCCTTAGGATATTTTATGGAGTATCCTCCACCCTTCATCTTGGACAAGATGAATGGATCATGTTATCAATCTGTGTGTTGATTCATATGACTTATTGATGATGAATTTTGAACCATACATCTTGGAAGCAAGATGAAGAGTCCTCATTGATTTAAAATTGTTATATATAGGCCCCTTCCCCTTATAATTTTTGGGTGTACAAATTTTATAATGAAGTGTTATTAGATTATTAATGTGCATCACATTCCACTCTTCATTAATTCAAATACTCAAAGTTTCAAAGGAGATGTTTCATCATGAAATGTCATTGATAAATACCTATTGAGCCTACATCTGAGCTAGATAAACTTACAACAAGGTGAGTAGTCTCTAATGGAAGGTAATCATATTTTACATCTTTCCTTGATTTTAGATTTGCTTAATTTTTTTTCATGTTCATCAAGGTCATAGGATCAAGTCTTTTTTTCATTTAATTTATTTAATTGATTTATAAAATTATGAAAATAGTAATTTTGAAAAATCCTATCGATACATTTACACTTGATTTATCTATAAATCCAAATGAAAACCTTAGAATAAAAGCCTCTCTTTCCATTGAACTTTCATTGATGTAGGGATGCAAAGGTATTAATCTTTGAAGATTGTATTTTCATATAGACATTTGAGATATGAGTGGGATTAAAACACCACCATGATTGATTTTAATTAATTAATGAAATATTAAAAATTTAATCCTCTTAAGGGAAATTATATCAAAAGGATCAAGTATTATGCTTTGATCTTATGTTAGTTCCTAAAATAGATTCAAGATCTTGAATGATTAGTTTCTTGGTTTTTAAGTCAAAAATTCATCATAATATGCATACATAGTCACAGAAAGACATTGATTAACCTAATTTTTAGGTCAGAATTTCATATCCCCCAAAGCTGTTATGTTATCAAGATTGGTCCACCCTAATTATTTATAGGTTCTATGTTGAAAACCCCCTCTTTTTAAAAATTATGCCATTATGTTTCCAATTTTGAGTAAGACTTAATTCCAATCAAATTACAAATTTCAATTTAAAAATCAAATTCAAATTAGGTCAATCATTCAAGTCTAATTCAATCAAACTATTCTAAAGTCAACTCTATTATAAATTCAACTCTATTTGAGTCAAACATTCATTTTTATTTTTTTATCACATTTATATATCTATTTCAATTAAATTCCAAACATGATTCAAAACATCCTCAATAAAATTACACTTAAATCAAGTTAACTTTGATCAAGGTCCATCAATTCTAAATCAAATCATTTAAGTCGTATCCTTATATTTCCATTAAATATCCTACACCTATCAGTTGGGAATGAGAAATTCCTTACATATATCCTTTCTTCAATTTTGGATCTAATCAAACATAAAAGTCTAACTTGATCTTAAAACAATCCAATCAATCTTCCTTGATTGGGGACAATCATAGTCAATTTAATCAAAGTTTACCCTATGTGGGCTAATAACAATTGCATTCACACATCTAATCAGGTCCAACATACTTGGGATAATCTAAATCAAATAATTTATAATCAATTCCTCCCTAATTGGGGCTAATTCCATTCAAATCAAGTCAATCTCTCCCTGTTTAGGGATAATTTTCATTAAGTCATTCCCCTTTCATGTATCCTTTCTTGGGGTCATCATTTTTATCAATTTTATATTACATTTATATTTAACTATATGACATTCACACCAGATCTAGATAGAGCCCATGAATGATATTTACTTGACAACAAGGATTATTTCCTTTTATAAATCTTAGAAATAGGTTCTCAACTACCTGTGTATTTCAATCCAATAAACCTAGTTTCTATCCTAAGTAGGATTAGTCACACTATCCTAAAATGACATATTATAAATCTATCAAACATCTAACCTACTATTTACCCATTTTATCATGATCATACTATCAAATGGGAACCTATTTTGACACCTTTATATAATGACTATTCTGAATTTAAGCCACAATAACCATGTAATATGTCAAGTTTAGGCCCATTGGTAAGATGATATGTTATAGGAAAACTCTTTTAGCTTAGTTAAAAATCATCTTAAATTATTTAGATTCTTGATCTGGCCTTAGATTCATAGTCAATTAGGTCATCCAATTATGTATTATCATTACCACTCTAAGGACTATCATCTATTAAGGAGCCAAGTAAACCCTAGTCTAAGAATCACTCACTAGGGATACACCAAGATCAATTTCCTAATCATACTCATACTCATTAACTTTAAATTAAATTTTAATATACATTATCTATTTCTATTATTCTCATTGAATCACCTTTATTTGATGAGTCATCCTTTGACCATCTTCTTATATTTGATGATCCTTGCTTTATAAAACCTCTTTATGACTATTCACCTATCTTTGACAAACCCTTCCATGAGTTCATCTTATAAAAACACATTATTGACCAACAATATATATTTCATTCATTTCTAAAATTTTCCTATTTTTGGAAATCCTCACATCCCCAAGCTTTCATTACTCAACAAGAAGTGAAAGTAGGTACTTGTAGACAACTCAATTCAATAGGTCATCCATGTGGCCAAATCATAAGTAGGATTGACATCATAATCAAAATAGAATTTACAATTATAATTAGTATATTTAATATTAGTATCAAAACTAAGATCAAAATCAAAATTATAATCATATCTAGAATTATAATTAGCATATTTACCATTACCATCTGAATCAAAATTAATATCAATATTAGTATGAAATTTCACATTGGAATAAATATCAATATTAATATATTATAATCTCAGCTACACACCTTTAGAAGAGTCATTTGAAGCCATTAGTTATATTTATATGATTTTTGAGAAAGTTTCCTTTAACATCAATGTAAGGTATTCAAGTGGCCTTTATGAAGATGGTGCAACCTATTATCATTACATTATTATTCCCCATCCTTTTCATATCAACCATCCAATCCATTACCATAGCATCCAATTTCATTTAATTTTCACTTGGGACTAACAAAATCACACATTGTTATAATTATTTCATAGTGACATATAACTAGCAAAAAATTATTCAAAATCAAAGATCTTTAATGAACCTTTGTGTAAGGCACTATACGATTATTCATAAAATTAGAGTCTAAAATTAGAATCCTTTAATGAAACCTTGATTAAGGTGTTAAGGGAAAATAAAAATGAATTATCAACATTCCTTAGTGATAACTTATTTTAGGTGCTATCAAATAATAAAAATCCAAACAATTAATAAGATTCAGTTCATGAAAACCTCTTTGAGGTGCCAATAAATAAGTAAATTAGTTCTACTTCACTTGATGAAGAAGTTATTGAAGTCTATTGAGATAGATATCCCTGCAACATCTAAAATCATGTCCCATTTAGAAATAGAAACAATGGTTTACCTAAAATTCCCAATTTTATTTGGCCTTCTAACCATTCTCTCCTTTCACAATCATATCCTTAGGCCAAACCCAATATTACCATATCAAATCTAATCCTTTATCCAATGATTATCATACTTTACCCTCCTTAGTGGTACTCTCTTTCATAGAGGCTATAGAGATACCTCATTTAGAGGTTTGGGGGGAAATTGATTCAATAATCAACAAAGATCAAACTAACATTAATATAATCTACATCAGTAATAAAATTATAGTAGAGAAGTTATTTAGAGTTAGAATGGGTTAGAGATCAAACATTCAACATTATGCATCTCATCATCCTCCTTTGAGTTAATATGCTAAAAATTAAAAAAATCAAAATAAAATTAAAATATAAAGATAAATAATTCATCTAAAGGTGAAAACCATGCTTGTGGTGCCTTGGGAAAGTACCATAATGAAAATCAGGTTTTGGCATCATGTGTAAATTTTTTTTGTCTATAATTACCTTGACACTTGGAGGCATTTTTGTCAATAATGAAATTAATTCCATTCCCATCCTATTGATCATTTTAACTCATCTCAAATCATATTTTTTTCATCCTACCTTAGTCTAATATTCCTTCAATTCTTGATCTTAATAAGTGGAAGTTGTTCTAATCCCAATTTTGGAAAATCTTTGGGTATATCCTCTTAGTGACATTTAGATGACTATACATTTTATTTCCCATGTGACATGGTTGGTAATTGGATATTATTAATTTGATTATCCTCCATTAGTATCCAATATTATCATTTCAATCCTACCATTTGCTATTCAATATCATCCTGATGCTAGAATAGGTTTTTCCCTTTACTAGTGATGCCTTGTAGTTATAATGTTCCAAACACTCTTAAACATTCCTATTTCATGATCTCACTATTTTTAAATTTAAAAAATATTAATAAAATTAAATCTAATCTCAATCATGATCATCTTAATCATATTTCATTCTTGTCCATACTTATCACATTATCCTCCCTTATTTGGTTGAACTATAGTGGTTTGAGGTTTGTTTGGACTATGTAGGCAATGCTCAATTTTTTAAGGTTAGCTCAAACACCCTTAAATGTATGATATAATAATTTTGTGAGTCAGATAATTCTACATATTATAATTATCCATTGATTTTAGATGCCAAAAACTTTAAAAAATTCAATTTTTTCAAAAATTATAAAGATTCATAACCTTTAAACATTTCAAAAATTAAAAAACCCCAAAATATTGAAAAAAGAAAGAAAGCCATATAATCTAAAAAATATTTCTCTTTTACTAAATCCTTGATAATTTTAATCCAATTGAATTAACTACCATTGGGATGTGTCCTTCCAAAATACACCATAATTGGGACAAAGTTAAATAAAATCACTTTAATTTAAGATCATCTCTTCCACCCTATTTAAGGAAAGTTTAAACATGCAACTTATTTGAGGATGTTTTATTTCCAATTATTACCATTGAATGTATCCTTGATTGGGAGGAATCCATTCCAACCATCATTATAATTGATCATATCATGTGGATTATGGCTTGTTATAAGACATAATGCTTTCTATTACTTTTTATTTTCATGTTTGTGTGTTTGTTTGTTTGCTTTCTTTTTTGTTATTGCCTTGAATTACTCCATTATTACAATAAGGTCATCATCATGGTGTACCTTGTCATGAAAGTATAATTGAATCTAAAAATTTTCATATGTCAACATTTTCATCATGGATTTTATCATCGGTGTGTTTTGTCAATTATTTATTAGATTAGGGGTTAGTCCGTATGCATATTATGGTTTGGACATCATGGTGTTTTATATGATGATGTATAATATAATTTGAAAAATAAAATATAAAATACCAAAGGCATTATATTGGAAAGGTTTATGTGGCATTATCTTATTATTATCACCTAAAATGTGCACCCATGGAAGAATGACTCTCATATGTGCATGGCCTTGTCACACTTCTACACTAAGTGCCTTAGAAATTAGCACCTAAGAGTGGTTTTGTGATTTTATTTAATAATAGTATCATACCCCAAGGTTTGGAACTCTTTATATCCTTGGGATAAACCTTTAGATAAGGCTGAATTCCTTCTAATCTAAGTGCACCTAGTTTAGTACCAACATACATACCTACAAGGAGTAGGAAAGAAATATATGGCTAATGCTAAAAGATAATATTTACAAAGGAAAAGGGGAAGAGAAAGTAAGTGTTATTAATTTGGACTATCAAGTCAAAACTACTACCCCTATTATCTAAAACTTTCCCCAAAATGGGCAATTTCCCAATACAACTGGTCAAATTGGTCAATTATGACTTAAACATGTAAATTTTGGCCAAAAATGTCAAAAAATGGGGTAAAAATCATGAAAAATGATATAAAAAGTGATAAAATTATTCCAAAATATATTTAATTATGTTTAAAAACATGAAAATATCCTAAGTCCTAAGTTTCAAGTCATGAAAAGGTTAATTGATATGTTTAATAGCCCAGAAAGGCCCAAATTCCCCTCCCACATGCCAAATTGCTAATTAAAATGGTAAAAAAATATGTAAATGTTCATTATAGCCACTAAATATTTCTCTGATGTTCTATTTCAAGTGGTGGAAGGTGTGTTTTTGGCTTTATAAGGTAAAAAAGACTCTTTTCCCTTCACCTTGTAAGCAATAGTATGGAATCCATAGGGTTTCCATATAATTTAGGGTAGAGTAGATCATTTCCAAGAAATTTCCAAGATTTAATAGGAGTTTAAAGGAGTTTCATGACCATATAGGCTTAAAAATAGCTTTCTTTTGATTTCTTACTTATTGGCATAGGGTGAAATGCCTGTAGGTTTTTTGATGGCACAGCTTACTAGAGGAGGGTAAAAATCTAAAATTTGGGGTGAAGAAACTAGACTCAGAGGGATTCTTGATGGTTTAATCAAATTTTCAATTTGATTCTCCAAGATTAATAACCATCTAGTTGAAGTTAGGTCTAATTCTGCTACCTAGCAACCAGAAAAGTAGTTGTTTTTCTTTAATTTCTCTCCACCTTGGTAGATTTTTGGGAAAATTCAAATTGTTTAAAAATATTTAAGACTTTATTTACCCTTAAATGGTCTCTTTCAATTTTTATTCATCCATTTCAAGGACAAATAGAGGATACAAACTTAGCCAATCAAAATCTACAGTTGGCAAACTTGCAAAGAGAATTTGTATGGTTCAAGGAGAAGATTTTAGCTTTAATTTTTCAATAAAATGATGTTTTTAGGGTTTTCCATAAATTTCACATGATTTTAAATCATTTTTATTAGATATTATTCAAGATTCATTACCAAAGAATCCCATTTCCATGTTTTATAATGTCTTAAATGAGCTACTTTAGCATATGTTAGGGATATTTTACAAATTTTAAGGTTTTTTGAGAATAATAGGTTTGAATTTTGTCCTCTTTAACTCATTTAATGGCCTTAAAATTCATTTTATATGATTTTTTTGTTCTTATATTTACATATAGCTCCTCATCTTGGCCTTGTCAAGCTTCACCATGCTCCTTCCCACCACCACCTCACTCACCTCAAAATCACTAACATGCTCTACCTTTTCCCACTGTGTTTTCACCTTTATTATACCCCTCTATCTTATTTTCATCATAATTGCACTCCACTCATACTTCATACCCATCTCCATTCCATAAAGCTTGTCAAGAGAGCCAAGGGCTAGTGAAGCCACCCCAAGAAGAAGCAGAGGGTATGGACCAGTCAAAGCATCAAAACACAATGAAAAGGAACACTCTAAGAAGGTCATTCAATCCAGGTGTGATCATATAATTCAATAAGGCATCAAATTAAGGGAGACCTTCTTACAGTTATGGAGCATCAAGCAACCATAAGGAGAAATAAAAATCAATCTTCCTTAATTTATCTTCAAGGTCATATACAGGTTTTTATCTGTATAATGAACCATCATGGAGAGGATATAAATCCTATTAAAGGCATTCTACAAGACACATGATAACAAAGCTGATATTATACAAGGATAAGTAAAGATAAACCTTTTCAAGGATTGAAAGGAGTGTTCTTAATTTGAGATTTTGCAATTCTCACATCAAAATTAAACATGTTCTAAACCTAATATACTTAAGAGCTAGATATGCATATACATCCATTAAAATGTGTATACAGTAAGCTATATCCAAGTGAGTGTAAGTAGCATATAGAGACCTTTGAGGGAGTTTTAACCTTTTAAAAGTTTTATTAATGTTTTAAGGTGTTCATAATGAGATGGAGATAGAAATTGATATTGTTGAAGTTTTAATAAGGCTAAGAGAGAAAAATGATAACCTACAAGCTGTCATAAGTAACCTATAGGCCATTGTATGGATCACATTAGTAATCATAGGGCTTGGTTATCAAAAGAGTTTGTTAAATGTTTTGGATCCCTATAAACATTACTGAGTATATTAGTTTTAAAGTTTCAGTCAAAAGTTTAAAGATCACTAATCTAATAGTCTAAATCATCAAGAAGAGGACGAATGATAACTAAAGTACTCAAAAACACCCTATAGCCACTGTATGAAGTAATGTAACCTACAACAATGTAGGTGAGTTGACTTGATGGAAACCTAATCAAGATAGGAAGAAGGAGATTTTGAGTGCAAGATTGACGTGAGAAATTTTAGGAATGATCCTAAGATTTTTTTACAAATGATACTATAAGATATTTTACATAGTTGTTATCTATACCATACACTTTTGAAGCATTTAAAGAGGTTTAAATGATCTTTGTTGAGGTTCTTTTGGGCCAAGGCAAGGTTAAGTTTTCAAATGCTATATTGATGATATACTCAATAGAGGGTTTTCAAATCAAAAAATATAGTCATTTAATCTTATATATAAAGCTAAAACCATTACATCTACAAGAGATGTAACATATACCAATCTCCTATAAACATTCATTGAGCAAGAAATCTATGTTAAGGTGAAGGATTGAATAGTGGCTAAACACACTTCATATAAATACATGATATCTAATGCATGATGAGATTGTGAAAAGTGATCATAGACACTTTTTAAATGAGGTTATCCATATAAGGACCATATATAGCCACCCAAAGTGTCACCTATATCCTTCTAATAGGCTCTTTTCCAAGGTAGTGCGAGGGTTTGAAGGAAAGGACTAAGCTTTAATAGTTTATATGAGCTAGTTCAAGGTTCATGATAAGTTAAAAAGAAGGGAATGAGCATGGAGATAAGGAAAAGGGGTCCCTAATCATAATAAAATAAATTAAAAATAGTGGATAAATACAAACCTATAATATAAATTCACATATATATCCTAAGGACACAGTTAGGGTAATGTCATAAATGTGCAATGAGGGTTCAAAATGATATAGACCCTTTTAAAGGTCTATTATGATTAATAAATAATAAGTCATGAAGGAATAATTGTCAATAATATTATAAAAATCATGATCAAAATATTTATACAAGTAAGTACTATCATAATCTGTATTATCTCATCTACACCCATTATCAACTATAACTCATAGTCATACAGGGTAACCTATAGTAGGCAGGTGAATGTATTCCAATGAAATTTTCAATAAGGTTATGATATTTAAGTGGTGGGTGTCATGGTGAAGGGAGCCAAATTTCATTACCTATATGTCCTAGGTAACTTAAAAGTATTTTTGGACACCTACACTTAAACTAAGGAAAAACACGTATAGGGGCCTAAAGGAACAAACTCAATCAGTTAGCTAGATAGTAGTTTGGTACTCATCAAGGATTTTTTTAAAATTCATGAGGGTTTTTGATTTAAGGAAATATTATGATAGTGGAATTGATAAGTATGAGGCTATAGGGATTATATGAGCCTAATGATCAAGTATGAGAAGGAATCTTGTAGCCACCTACAGCCAAGGTAGTAAGGATGTCAATTTGAAACCCTAGATCATGATAGGGAAGTGGGAGGGGTTTTGAGTTTGTTTTAGGTATTATAATTATGAAGAGCACAACTTAAAGTATAATTTTACAAGACTTACAACCATAATTTTTAAACCTTAGTACAAATAACATCTACAGTTCCCCAAAAGGACACCTACAGGCCTATCTTTTCTCAAGGATGGCCTACCTGATAGGTTTAGGGACATTTTAAGTCTTGGGAAGCATAAAATTGCTTAGATTGCATGTGATGTAGAGTAAAAATGGAGATAACACATTTATGGGCTTAATATTCTTAATAAACTATACCTACAATCCTCTTTTGAGAACCTATACTTAATGCCATGCTAAACTACAAAGTTATCCTCACAGTCATGACAAAATGAGCTTCAAATCTCCCTCAAGGTAGAATGAGCATATGAATACATCCTCATGCATGGAAAGATAATTATGGAATTTTAAAAATTATAAATATGGCCAAATTATTTTTTTTTCATGGCATAAAGATGATTTTACACAATCAGGTGTACGGAGTAAGATAGAGTTTGGAATTTAAGCTCTTGATGAGTTTTTGGAGGGATGAAGTCAGGGGAATTCAAGATAATGATTTTAATTTTAGGGGAGGAATATTGGTAAGAATTTAAATACATGTTATCATGATATTATTATCTCATTAAGAAAAAAAAAACATGCCCAAACATAGTCAAACCTTGTATAAGTGTACAAAAATTGACTATGTAAAGCCTAAGAAACATTGCATAGATGAGTTAAATGGATAAAGGGAGATAAGTGGATGGAATTATTTTTATATAAATTATCTTTAATAACATTATTAAATATCAAATGGAAAATAAATTTTTCAAACATGATCAATTTTCACCTAAAAGCAAAAAAGCATAGTCATTTAAGCCTGGATTTGCCTTGTTGGAGGTTTTGACATGCTTAAAAATAGGGATGGAGGCTATTTTAAAAATATTGAAGGGAATATTGAGATAAATTAAGATTTTTTTGACCTAAATGACATAAAAATCCATTAAATTTGCCTTTATAACATGAAAACTCAATCAAAATGCAAATAGTCCATGCACAGAGGTCAAAATTTAGATAAAATTGAAGATTCTAGGAGCTACAGGTGGATTTGACCTAAAAATTTGTACAAAAGGTAATAATTAGTTTGGAAACCATAATAAAAAAATTAATATCCATTTTAAAAGTGCACATATTCACTTTTTTGTCTTAGACCTTAGCCTATTCATTGAAGATCATCATTGGAGCATGCTTCATCCTAAAGTGCCTCAAAGGCTTCTAGTCTCAAGTGAAGGCTTTAAAATCATGGGATGATGTTTTTAAATAATAATAAGACATATGGAGAGTTTATAAACTCCAAATTTTAAGAAAACCATGCTCACACAATGTTTTGTAGGCAAATAGGCATTTAGGCCAAAAAGGCATTTTTGGACTTTTCATAGAAAATTGACTTATAGAGTATTTTTATATCATGTTACAAGTAATATAATTATTTTTTCATGATTTTTTAAGATTTTAATAATATATTTTCATTTTAGTGAAGTGTTTCACTTTTTATAATTTAGACACCCTTCTAAGCCACCTATTCAGATGCTCATTTTGTTCACCATTTATGGATTTGGGATGAACACTCTTAGTATGTTTTGAGGACATATATGCATTTATAATTTAATAATAATTTATATAATTTTATGGGTTTTGATTTATGAAAAATCACTAAGAGTGTAGGTATCCTAGAATGTAGTCGATTCCCCATAGGAAAATTTCATTCACATGGTAACTTTTCATATATTTCACATGGGAGTCCATTATTTTAATGGATGTAAGAGGGGTTAAAATGATAAAAATAAATGTATGAGGTTTTATATTTTGAGTTTAGTACCTCATGAATCATCAGTTTTAAGTTCCAACTTTAAAACCTTCCTAAGCACCTTAAAAACTAGTTTTGCAAAAAGTGGATTTTATTGAAATAAAATCACCATGGATCAACCTAGAAAAAAAATAAATGTAAATTAAAATATAATATGATTCCATAAATGTAAATTTAATGCATGTATCTATACAATTGAGGGTATAAATAATGTTTTTTATGGAAAAAAGTGTGTAAAATGAAGTACATGGCATTTTAATAGAATATAATCAATGGATATTGAATATTAAGACTTTTTATTTGACTTAAAATCCTCATTTGGTTAGGAATAATCCTATAAGTACCCCTACTAGCTCAATCAAAATGGCCAATCTACTAGTTTTTTGAGTAAATTTGGCCTAATCAAGCCTGTTAACTAATTGGCAAAGTTTTCTCATCAAAGTCAAAAATATTGTGATGAAGATTTATTTTTTATGTGTAATTTTTTATTTCTAAATGTTTAATGGCTTCTTTTTAAGGTTTGATGGTGTCTAAATGTATAAAGTAGACCTATTTGGTTTAACTAGTCTAGTTGGCCTAATTTATCAAAAGTCAAGTTGGAGTTTGGTATTAGATGACTATTCAAGGAGTTCAAAATGAATTTACACATTTCATATATTATGTTAAATGGATATTTCATGAACTTATCACTCTTAGAGGTCATTTTTCATGCAAGATGGAGTTAGTTGGAGTTGACTAGATAAGGCTTATCATACATATTCCTTGATTTCCATGCAAAGGGGAATGCTATATGGTTCCAACTCAGATTTCAAACACATTAAGTGGAGTTACTTCTTTGTATTTTTGTATAACATTCCATGCAAGATTTTTACTTGTCAAAATTAGGCCCACCTCATCCCTTCTACACTGACATTGAAGTTCATGCATGTTTAGTGATTTTTGGAGTATTTAATGATTATATTAATGATAATGACTTTTGAAATGGGCACACCACCATATTCCTACACCAAAGTTGAGAAACATGTAAATTTTATAAAGGGAAAATATTTTATTGAATATTTTAGACATTGCAAAAGGTGTTAGATCCTGAGTTAATCAACCAAGACTAACCCTTCCTTATTTTTTTTAAAAACTCCATATGGGATGTCTTATGTTTGGAAGACATATTTGTTGGATTAATCAAGCCATTTTTTAGGGATCCTTAAAGTTTTAAGATGGAAATTTTAAGTTGGGCCATTTATCAATAAAGGAGTTTTTGTTCTAAATCTGAGATTGGATAGAAGAATAGGTTGTATTTGATTGTGCATTAGTGTATAAGTGAGATCTATCTCCTTTTTTTAGGTCCCTTACTCACCTATCTCTCTCTATCTCCCATTTTTTTAGGTAATTTGAAGATGTTTTCAACCCTTCATCTGTAAAATTTTTACTTAAGGATATAAATATAAATTTTATTGATTATATGTGTGCATTGATTTCACTAACCTCAAAGGAATTGGATAATTTAGGTGTATCACCCCCTTTTAACTAGAATTTATTTTAAGTTTCCCCTTCCCCCTTTCACCCAAAAAAATCAAATTAGATATGATATAATTGATAAATATAAAGGGAACCAACCATCTCTGGAGGTTCTTCTCATCATAGAGTCACCCACACTCTGAGAAGTTCTAATTGTATCAACTGGAGGGAGGGTGTGTTTTACACATATTCAAACAAGGTGCACTCCAGAGTGATAATAGTAAGAGGGTTTTTAAAGGGAAAGTGGTGATGCACTAGGAATAGAGTGAACACCTCACCTAATTGAAAACACAATAAAAATAAGAATTCAAATGCACACATTCTTCAACCTAAGCACCAACTACATAATTATTTCATACAGAGGTATTGGATTATAATGAAGTGTTAAGAGGGATGAAAAATGATCCATAAATAATGCCTACATAGACCTATTTATACATAGTGTGTGACCTATAAATGATTTTAATTCCAATTAGAGGTCCAAAGGGAGGACAACAATGAGAGGGACAAACATCCACAAATAAAGATAAACAACCATTAGTACACACAAGATTCAATAATGAAGATAGGTAATTCAATTATTATTAATTATATCGCCTAAGCCAATATTACAAACTCAAATACGTAAATATTTATTATACTAAGGATAGGGCTCCTTTTTTATAATTAAAAATAGGTTTTTTATAGATTTTAGAAAATACTACATAATTAACTCATCAATTCATATGGTAGATAATAAATTTTAATTCAAAATTTGGTGCTCAGAAGTCAAGGGAACTAAAATCCTATGTAATAGCTAATACAAACCATTCTCACTTAATTTAAAATCGACAATCTATTTGTATAAGTAGTTGGAAAGTCATTCTTAGATCTTCCAACAATCAAAATTTACATTGAGGTCATAAGTTTGATTTTGTAGTTAGAGGAGACATGTGTGCATGTTATATCCACCTTTCGACCACCTTTGCTTTTAATTCCACTCTAACTCAGCTTGTCTTGATGTTGAATTGATCCCAACTACCACCTTTGTTTATTATCACCAACTGTTAACCCCATGGATCTCTTTTTACTAATGTAGAAGTTGCATAAGATTTATATAAAGTTTTCCATGGCATATTTATGCATTATATTTCTACTCATGTCTCTCTTTGGGATCAAGTGCACATTAAATCATACATACTTTAGAGTTTGTTGATTTTTTTCTAGCTATACACATAGAATTATGTAGAAGGATGGATGATATAACATAGAATCTCAATGTTGTAGATAATATGTGAATCCACATGATGGCATAGAAGGAAATATTCTATGAAAAGTATAAGGCCTTAATTCTTCCCATGCCTAGTCCATTTTGATAGTTTTATAAATATGTTCCATTCATCTAGGATATTATATTAGCATACAAAGGGAGTGGTTCTTAGGAAACTATGCACTATGCACTTTACCCTATGTAGTCTAAAGTCTAAAAATATTTGCATTTTTTACTTGTATGACAATAGCTATATGAGATGGAAGGTGAGAATATATTGTGCATAGGGCATGTATTAAGATTTATTCATAGGCATAAATCAACACTTAGTTGATGTATGAGTCTATGTTGAATTTTAATTTATGGCATTGGTAGGTAATCATTAGTGAAAAAGATTATCCTTGATAAAATTGACATAATACAAGAATGAAATCCTTCTATGAGGTCTTATGAGATTTGTCTTGACTAGGATGACTTGAGTCAACAATTTTGGTAACCTTTATAGGCCACTTTATTTATAAGCATAGACTAATAGAATTTTAATAAATCCATTGCGTATGGAGTCATTTACATTTCCTTAATCCCTTACCCTTTACACAACTAGATTTGAAAAGCTTACTCAACCTTAAAATAAACTATGATACCTTTCACAAGGAGAAAATAAATAAAACAACTATTCCAAATGACACTTATACAAATTCAAATATAAACTAAGTAGGAAATAGAAACAATAACTTGGAGGAAATGAAACTAATATAAATAAGAACATGTGAAGGTGACACTTAGGGATATTAACACATCTAATTTACTATTTATAAAATATACATAATCAATAGAGATAGTTCTTGAGATGAATGCCATTGATGTGGATGGGCAACACTTCTATGCTTGGATTTGTGCGTTGGAAGGCATTGGCTTGATTTCAACTTATTATGGTGTATGGGTCACTAAATATAGAATCAAAATTTGTGTGCTTACCAACTTTTCCCTATATTTATCCCATTTGATTACTAAGTCTCCATCCAAGTTTATACCAACAACTTTTTTGTTGAATGTCCTTTTGTCTTCCCCTATTAAAGATCCATAGTGTGCATGGCCTTCACTATTATATATTTAAGCTACATTAACTTGGACAAAATTAATATCATGGGATCAATCTCATGTAATTATATCTTATGGTCTATCTCTAATTAAGGAAAATCAAGACATGTAGGTAATGTTACTTCGCTCCCATAGATTAACATGAAAGGTAAATTCCCTAGCACCCTTTTTGGCATTATTTGATATGCCTAGAAGAACATATTATGTTTGGTGTGCAAATATCATTGGTTATCCTCGATGGTTCACTTGATTATGAAAATAAATTTCTTATTCATTTATTCAACTAGGCCATTACCTTGAGGTTAATAGTTTGAGGAAGTGATAAGGGGAATGTTGTGATTGAGTTCCCACTCACTTATTCTAGCTCCAAGAAAATACATTGAATTTTAAAAAATAATGGTGGATGGAACACTAAATATTATTATAAGGATTTCATATAAATCTAGGATAGAAGCCTCATTAGCTTCCTTGACTACTATTTCCTCCATCCACCTTGTGAAATATTTATTTGTCATGAGGATCCATTTATGTCCATTGATTAACAATAGATTTATCATACCAATTAAGTCCAATCTCCATTAAGAAAAGGGATGATCTACTTATATTAGGTGCAAGAGAAGATTTGTCAATTTATACTTACCTATAAAGAAGGTACACTTCTTATAGCCTTAGACCCATTGTATGTGCATCTTTTAATAGAGTTGGATAATAATAGGTAGCTTGAGTGATTTTAATAAAAATGGTTTTAGGTGAGTAATGGCCTCCTAATAGACCATAATGTAACTTTTTAAGGATCATGCTCACTTTATCCTATACTACACACCTTAAGATTAATCCATTGATGTTTTTTTTAAATAGTACACCACTAAAAATCACATACAGAATAAGCTCCATAGTGTGCATGGCCTTCACTATTATATATTTAAGCTACCTTAACTTAGACAAAATTAATATCATGGGATCACTCTCATGTAATTATATCTTTTGTCTTCCCCTATTAAAGCTCCATAGTGTGCATGGACTTCACTATTATATATTTAAGATACATTAACTTGGACAAAATTAATATCATGGGATCACTCTCATGTAATTATATCTTATGGTCTATCTCTAATTAAGGAAAATCAAGACATGTAGGTAATCTTACTTCGCTCCCATAGATTAACATGAAAGGTAAATTCCCCAGCACCCTTTTTGGAATTATTTGATATGCCTATAAGAACATATTATGTTTGGTGTGTAAATATCATTGGTTATCCTCGATGGTTCACTTGATTATGCAAATAAATTTCTTATTCATTTATTCAACTAGGCCATTACCTTGAGGTTAATAGTTTGAGGAAGTGATAAGGGGAATGTTTTGATTGAATTCCCACTTACTTATTTTGGATCCAAGAAAATACATTGAATTTTAAGAAATAATGGTGGATGGAACACTAAATATTATTATAAGGATTTCATATAAATCTAGGATAGAAGCCTCATTAGCTTCCTTGACTACTATTTCCTCCATCCACCTTGTGAAATATTTATTCGTCATGAGGATCCATTTATGTCCATTGATTAACAATAGATTTATCATACCAATTAAGTCCAATCTCCATTAAGAAAAGGGATGATCTACTTATATTAGGTGAAAGAGAAGATTTGTCAATTTATACTTACCTATAAAGAAGGTACACTTCTTATAGCCTTAGACCCCATGTATGTGCATCTTTTAATAGAGTTGGATAATAATAGGTAGCTTGAGTGGTTTTAATAAAAATGGTTTTAGGTGAGTAATGGCCTCCTAATAGACCATAATGTAACTTTTTAAGGATCATGCTCACTTTATCTTATACTACACACCTTAAGATTAATCCATTGATGTTTTTTTTAAATAGTACACCACTAAAAATTACATATAAAATAACTTGTAGTCTAAAGTGTCCATGTTTTTATTTATTTAGGCTATGAAAATATGCACCAATCTAGAAGAAGATATTCATGATCTGAGTCCAACATATTGGAGAATATTGGTTTGTTGATTGGTCATCACATAGTGTAAAAATTGATCTACCTTCAAATTTTACATCTTTTATTAGTTGTTTGCATAGTATTTTTCCTCACATTAGCTTGATTATTTTGATATATACATCATAATCCATCACCTTTGTGATCCAAATATCTCCCCTATCATTTATATCCTTACTAATTAAAAACTCTTTTATACTTGAGTGCAAAACCATGAGCTAAATCTTGTTATAGAGAATATTCCTAAACTTCTTGAGTGACCTTATGACTACAAGGTAATATCTCTCCACAATTTTTTATTGTATCTCATAATCCTTAAGTTCTTGACTAATGATAAAAACATGATACTCTAATTGGTCATTATTATGCTATGCCATAATGGCTAAGGTGTCTTCAACTCCACCAAATATGTAAAGGATAAATCCTTATTATAATTAGGGTTTATCAAAGTGTAAGTTTGTGTGATAACACACTTGATGACCTCAAAATTTATCTTGTCACCTTAGGTCCAACTAAATTCAACACCTTTATTGAGAATTATCATGATGGGGTTGGTTTGAGTATAAAAATTTGGCACAAACCTTTTAACAAAGTTTATCTTTCCTAAGAATCTTTGGAGGCCTATCTTATGACCTTGGAGAGGGAGAGACAAAATGGAATTGATTAATTTTGAATCAATTGTAATAATATATTTGGAGATATTACGAACTAACAATTTTTCATCATGGATAATGAATATGCACTTTTTTGGGTTCAAATAGATCCCAAACTCTCAACACTTTTAAAATAATTTTTTAAAATGACTTAAGTGATCAATGATGTACTTTGAGAATATAGTGATATCATTGAGGTATAATATGATGATATTATTGAGTATTTACTTGAATTCTATATCCATGGTTCTGTAAAAGGTGACCCCCACATTCATCAATCAAAAGGGCATCCTATGGTATGTGAAGATACCCCATTTAGAAGTGAATGTGGTCTTAAATTGATTTCACTCCTAAAAAAGTATCTAGTTATAGCTTGATTAACCATATAGTAGTGAAAACCCCTCTGTACCCAAAACTATTTGAATAATTTTCTCCATTGGTGAGAGGAGGTAGATCTTTAAGGGACACTTTGTTCAAATCCATTAAGTCTATGGACAACCAAATTTATCCATTATTCTTCTACATTAGGATTAGATTATCCACCCATGAATAATGTTTTCTTAAAAATATTATATTAGACTTTATGAGCTTTGATATCTTTTTTCTCATGAAGATATCAATCTTTGGGTTTACTAGCCTTTGCTTTTGCTTGACTAGCTTGGTGTTGGGGTCAAGCTTGATAGTATGTTAGGCTAATACTAGGACAAATACTTTAAGGTCTTGGTAAACCCATGTAAATATATCATTTTATTTTTTACATATCTCAATAAACTAATTTATTTTAATAGAGATCACACCTTACCAACCTTTAAGTGTTTATCATCAAATATGGCTACATGTTTGAAGATTTATTACTTAATCATCATGTGTCTTCCCTCACCATTGAGCTGGTCATCAAAATTAAAGATGCTTTCCAATAAGACCAATCTCATAAGTACCTTATAATGTATTTTTGTTTCTCTTAAATGGCTTGTATTTGTAAAAAAATTATTCTTGGCACATAATTTAGCTTCATCTTGAAGGAAGTTAATAATTATTTTGTTGCTTTCAAACACCTACCAATTACTTACACTATGTGGAAGTATCGATCTAAGCACAAGATTTATGATCTACTTAGACTCATTCCTCATATCATATCAGAGGTCAAAATTTGCACCAATATTTGTGAACCTATCATAGACATCATTATATACCCTCGATATGAAACATATTTTGAAAGCATAAAACCCCTAGATTATGTCCCAAGCTTTGTGTTTGTAATCTTTTAGCAGACTATTCTTGGACATATTCTACACTCTAACCTAGTTTACAACCAAATAGTTATCCCCAAATTCTTTTATAAATTTGATTAATTTATTTTTCACTAGTTGGAGACCTTAGATCAATGCCTTATATTCAGTGACATTATTTGTGTAGCTAGACTATAACCTAAATGCATGGAAATATTTTTCCTTTTAATGGATATCATTACCATTCCAACTCCTACACTATTTTTACTTCAATATCCATCAAAATATAAATTTCATACACCTTCAAGAATCCTAATATGTATATATTAGACTTGGAAATAAGGGGTCCTCTTTGAGAATATAGTATGTGCCTACCCTTGTTTCTTCTATGTTACTATATGGGTAAAAATTGCATTGCTAGTGTGCCCATTCATCAAGTTAGTTTTATGAGATCTATTCAAGGGATGTGGTATTCTCATAGATAATAAAATTCTAGTCTTGGATAATCATATTAAATTTTATATCAATCCGACTAGGATTTTAGGGATAAATATGATTATTAGAAATGGTTTTATCCTTGATCATCACCTTGGTTCAATATCTGTCCTAAGTAGCATATGGGACCAAAATAAGGATAGGTATCCACCTATTTTCATATTGAAATCCAAGAAAGGCATATATCAAATTAGGGGGTAATTCAATCACTATAATATCCTATGTAATAAAGAGTCTTAGACATGCATGAAAGATGAGGCTCAGGTCCTTGATGATTCCATAGTTTTAACTATTATGCAATCTCATTAGACTATGCCTTTTGAAATGGGAGAATATGTTATACCTAGAATGTCTATGATTTTATTTGGCATCACTAAGATACTCACACCTGAGTTTATCATATAGTTATGTACAAGATGATTACTAATAATCATAGAAGTGTAGAATGGGGGAGGTTTTATGCTTCTATACACTTCCTTCTCCTTTGGTTGATATATAATTGTAGAAGCAACAACATGGTTTATGATAACTCATGTGATTGGAAGCTCTTTGGGGCATCATTTAGTAAATTATTTTGATAAGGGATAACAAGATCATCCTACATCATCACATTTAGGTTAATTTTCTTCATTTTCAAAATTATGTTAAAGGGGAATTGAGCTCCTTTTGCCTATGATTTTTTAATGGCCACCTCCTCTCACACTTGTGGACTAATATAAGGCTTATTTTATTTCTATGTGATTGTTTCCATGAAGGTTTGTAATTTACATGTAGAATTTTATCTTCAATGTTTATGCATGGAAATTAGGGTGTAGAAGTTGAGGGCATAGGGGAATATAGTTCTCCTCCCATTTCCATGCTTTTGAATCTTGTGTTAAAATTAACTAGGTTACTCCCAAATTAATATTTCATTTTGATTCACATAATTGAAATAATCATCTTGATAATTTATGAGAGTAGACTTTACTTATTATTACATTTGAATTTGTAATTAATCCCCTTATAGAACCAAAATATTTAGTTGTCCCTAAGGTGGTAGTTCATTTTTCATTATATCCACTTGATTTAAAACTCCATTTGTATATGTAGCTTAATTATGTGGTTGATCACATGGATATCACCATTCATAGTCCTTAACCATATTTTTATGCATGGGAAGAAGGGATCTATAGTAATAGTAGTGTTGAATTTTTTTTCATAAAGAAACCTATTATATGAGAGTTGTTTTAGAGTTTGTGCACCACCTTGATAAGAAGGATTGCTTGGCTGATAGGGTTAATTTAAGGGTTGGTAAGGCCTAAAATGTTGAATTTTATTATTTTTTAGTGCTATTATCTCATTTTAAAAACTCTAAAACAATGATTTAAATTTGTGTATCTCACATAATTGTACAAATGATGGAATTAGTGGGGTATTTATGATAGTAATGAGTACTAGATCTGGGAAAGAGAGAAAGCTAGGTTAAATTATAGATGGGGGTTTATGATATAAATTTATAGGGAGTTTGGGCATAGTTTTATTTGATTAGATCAAATAATTTTATACAAACACAATAAAATCATATATGTAAGGTAATATTGTGCCTCTCATATATTGAATCATCT